>JAUCNO010000425.1:13339859-13351827 GCA_032353835.1 Enteromius viviparus
TCAAAATTTACTAGTATTCCTATCTTTGTGGGGACAATTGGTCCCCACGAGGATATAAAAACCTGTACACACACATACACACACTTCCTTGCCTCATAATCATAAAAATCTATAGCAAAAAATAAATAAATAAATAAAAAGTAGTTGACATCACATTTTGTGAAGGACTATGTTTTAGCACAATTATGAATTCTAACTCAACCATATGGGATGGGGCTACCGTACCCGTTTGTTACTGTAGGAATATTTTGGAAAACATTTGTCCTTGAGATTTCAGTTCCAAATCTCATACTACTTCAAAAATGAGTCCTGGAGCTGTTCAGCGGTAGGTAACTAGTACCTTAGTGAAGCCAGGCTACAGGTTTTAGCTTACCATGCATATGCCAGACACATCTGCATTTGCTCAAGAGAGCTTTTAGACATGTCTGGGTTGGAACCCCAATATGATCTTGTTTCTTTTAATGGACACTTCTGGAAATAAATTCCCTCGACACCAGCGGACATTAAAGATGAACTAGAGGGTCGAGAAAGACATGCGACTGGCCTCTAGAGGCTTCCCAGTTTGTATAAAGGTTCAGCAGATAATTAAAAAGCTTTCTTCTGGCGACGAACAAGTGCTTGTGGTCAGATGAACTTTATGTTTAAGTTCATGGCTGGTTTTCAGCCCTAGAGGAGTTAGAGTGAGGGAAAAAACGAGAGGTTTATATGATATGGCCTTTGTCTGTTTGGTTCCCTTTGCCTTTTGGCCCGGAATGCTTCAAGAGTGTAGAAACAGGCCTGAAACCACCAGGAAAACTTGGAAGAACAACCAAGAACCAAGTTCTCCAGAAACACCTTCAGTATGTTCTGGAAAGGCCCATTCTGATTCGTTTTTATCTGGCTTCACAATGTTGTCCCTGTTCCCAGTCCTGAGAAAAAAAATATGTTTATTAATCCAAGACTACAGTACTAACTCACTTTGTATGCAGCAGTTCATTTAAAACTAAGACCTATAAATTCTATGGCACGCTATCAACAACTGCACACCAGACTTTTAGAAAACACTGCTTTCCTTTGTAAAAAGGTTTCCTCCCAATAACACTTTATTATAAATTAATTCATCTTTGGCATACAGTTCAGCAATATCACAGCATACAGATTAGAGTTGTCAATTTATTCCTTAATTGTGATTACTTACATAAATGGTGTTCAAAAGATTTTTCTGTGAATAATTATACAAATAAATGTTACCATTAAAAATGTAAATAATAAAAATTGCAATTATAATTATATTAAATTATGATTAGAAAAAATAAAATGACGACTAAGTGAAAGATTCAAATTTGAAAAACTTTTGGAACATTTTCATAAAACATGCTGTTCATTTCATAAAAAAAGAAAAAATATATATTTAATTTAATCAACTGACAGCCTTTTTTCAGATACAAATCTTATCCATTAGCCACATGCCTATTGTTACAATATAGCACCAAAAGACTTTCTCACATGCATAGATATTTTCAGAAACAAATCCAATAAATAGCTCAAAAATGAGCTCAATGATGGACAAAATGTTTCAGCCCTACATCCTTGCCCAGTTTTTGCAACCATCCAACTCCAGGATGGATAACAACCAAAGAAAATGTCACACTGCGATGCATGAACAGTCTCCTCTGTTTGACATTATGATCTATTAAAAAGAGACAAACCCTGGCTTGCAGGCATGTTTCTAACACAAGAACAGATGCTCAGAAGATCGGGTCAGATCAGAAGCATAGACTGAACAAATATTTCCTATATCATGATCCGCCAAGCCACAAAGAAAAGAGGTGTGGTGGCTTAACCGCACCTGTTAATTTACAATGAGCTCATATCAAAACTGGATTGAGTCATTTTAGTCATCTGCATATGAGCAAATGTTAATAGCAAGCCTGCTCACATGAGATCCAGTGTGCAAATGCTCTCCATGCACGCTTGAGAGACTCAGGGACTCCACAGGTCACCAGTGTTGGTGCACCACACACGTCAAGAATTTACAAGGACAAGCTTAACGGCAATTTTGGCAAGCGGTTCAAAGCATTGCACATCAACGCCTGCTGAAATAAAAAGCCTGTAGTAGTTTGTGCTTCAACTTGCTACTTCCTGCATGCAGGTGGAATGAAATGCACCACCATAGAACAGAAATGGATGACAACTAAGTGATGCAAAACAAAGTATAAAATATCTCAATATACAATATCCAATGCTTGATTTCTATTCTAGATAAGCGATCATTCGTAATAATTCATTCCATGGAACAAAAGAGAAATGATTAAGAATAAAAGTATTCCATTGACTTGACTTGTTTGGAGGACAAATTATATGGACCAAGTTTATGGTGCTCTCTGTCTTTTGGGGCTCAGCAACCCGCATCCTTGTTAACTTGGATGACAAGTACATTCATAAAAACTTTTGTGTTGAACACAAGTCAGTTGGTTTGGAGAGCAAGTCAAGTTACCACCATTAAGCTGAGGAGTCTGGGTCTGCTTTGCATCCGGAGCCGGCTTAAAGTTCCAGCATCATAATCCCTAACCTTCAAAGAATAATATCTCCTTGCTTTCTTTCACTAATTCTAAACGGTCACAGGAATGGAAACAGGATTATTTTACATGCCCCACACAAGACACCAACACAGCCAACCCAATGAAAAGAAAGCCTGGCCGCTTTGGGAAGAGAAACACTACAGGTCACTCTCAAAGAAACACTTAATAAGAAAGTGATAATCTGGCATATTTAAAAGTCGCTCTCTCTCTATGTCTGTGTGTGTGTATATACATCTGTGAGAGAGAACGGTAACCGAGTGAACAAATTTGAGTCATTTTCTATTTAAAAGTAAAGAAATAAGGGTCTCATTTGCTAAATATAAACTTAATATGTTTTTCCATTGCCACATAAGAAATGCATAAAGCACAGCTGGAGTCTGTGTATTGTTAGTGATGTAGAATACCACGGTACATTAAAAACTGTCTGCCTTCAGACATGGAGCCAGTGATACAATTTCAAACTTAATCATAAAACAACTACACATAATTTCTTGGCAGCTTACCTGCAAACAAGATTTGCAGAATAACTTCAGGCGAAACAGATTTCATCGCATAAAAATGTAAAATAAACAATCATGATAGACAGATAGATAGACAGACAATCAGACTCTTTATTTGTCCCATATGGGAAGTGGTGACGTCCAATTCAATGAATACAAAACGATTATATTGCATGACATACATTACAAAAGACAATATATAAACATTGTCATACATAATGTTAAGCTGGAGAAGTAAACAGTCTCTTACCTGTAGCATGTCGTCACCTCTCCTGTGGATTTTACGCACGGGTATTTCGTCGTTGCGATTTTGTTCTCTGAACACACTTCTCTGTAAGACAAAGAATCCGTCAGCTGTTTCTTTTTACGTAAACAAATCTGCCTCGCGCTCAACAATCCTCTGAGTTCGTGTAAACGCCGAGCTGACAGCGCGCGCACTGCACGGACACTTTACCTGTCCACATCCTCGTTCTCCTCTCGGAAAGTCCACGGCGTTCCCGATGAGAACAGCATTACCACCACAGCAAGCCTGAGAGGAGTTCCTCTGCCCGTGTAGCTCATTTCAGACACTCTGAGATGCAAAAAAAGAGATTATTTGTCCGTTTAAAGTCAGCGTCTTGAAGTTCAGCGTTACTTTGAGGAATTGAGAGAGTATTGATTGGTTACCTCCTGCGAAGCCCCACGCGCAGATTCGTACCGGCCCCTCCTACTCCCGCACTTGATCAACTTCCATAGGTTCAAGAAAGCAAGTTATGAATAAATTATTTAATTACTGCCACAGGTAACGTTAAAGATATTCATGCGGCGAAATCCTTATGTGAGTGAGGCTCGAGTTAAATCTTATATTAGAATAGGCTACGAAAAAAACTGTGATACCAAATGTATTAATTTGTTGTTATTTTATATTTAATTATTTAAGGACACAACCAAAGTTATATATAAATGTATGATAATATGCGTGCTGAAAAAAATGGTGTTGAAATACACAGCAAATACAAATATACAGCAAGTAACACATTGAATAGAAAAACTTAAATAAAACTTGGATACCATATTTATTTATTCATTCAGTCTATATATTTTACTATTTAAGGACACAGCTTAAGTCATATATGAATGTATTATTTGTGCTGAAAAAAATCAGATATTGCACAACAATTACAAATATACAGCAAGTAACACATTGAATTGAAGGTGAAATTCTCATGTAGAAAAACTTAAATAAAAATAAAATACCATATGTATTTGTTAATTCAGTCTAAAGCCTATATTGCTATTTAAGGACACAGCTTAAGTCATACATAAATGTATTATGTGTGCTGAAAAAAATCAGATATTGCACAATTACAAATAAACAGCAAGCTTGAACACTTAATTAAAGGTGAAATTTAGAAAATGTATAAAAACTTAAATTGTATTCTTGTAAAATGTGCTCCAATTGTTTTTATTTATTTACATTTTCAAAAAACATTGTTTATTTATTAAACCAATTTTACTTTAACCACTTAAGGACACAGCTTAATAGAGAGACACATGTAACATATCAGCACACATTTATAACTGCTGTGTCCTTTATTAGATAACACAACAAAATTGCATATATAATAGTAAAATTATATTTAATGACGTTTAACATTGTTTATTTATTTTATAAAATATTCTGTACATTGGCAGTACAAATGTATTATTATTATTTTTTCTGTGAAATAATGAATGCAGACGAATGTGAAAATATGACATTATAAAATAAAATATATGTCCTGTCATGACATAATTTAAAGCTCTCACACTTGATTGCCCTCTATGGTTAAACTAGGCAAATAAGGTGGCAAACTGAATCTCTTACAACAAGGATTGTTTGCACCAATTCTTCTTCCTTGACCTCTGACTGCTGTTAAGGGACCCAAATGTCCCACAAGGCCAGGGGACTGCTGTCACAAAAAGAATGAAACTAATGGCTACTATGGCTAATGCACTGTATTTTAGATGTATTTCTACGTTAGCGCAATTGCTACCTTTGTGATTGATCTAACTATTTTAGTTGTGGCCACTGATGAACTGAGGAGAGTTACTGAAAGTTTTGCCCCCTAGTGGCCGACAAAGCAACAGCTGTTTCTTGTTTGTAGTCTCCATTCCAGACCATCTGATGAGCAATAACTGAAGACGCTCTCGCCACCAAGCCTTCCTGATGACTAATCTCACATCTCATGAGACTGAGAGTCATCTCTAATGAATAAGCAACTCTAAACATATCAGATGGTGTCGACCTCAAGTGCTTGGAAGCCCAGATAAATGATCTGCCTCCAAAAGGACGTGTTTCCATGGAGCTGTTTGCACGATGCTGCTGATGAATCTTGGCTGAGATTAGTTTTTGTGCCATGTTTTTTTAAGCAGTGATAAACACTGCTTGAATTTTTCTTTCAACACTTTCATTGCAATCCAAGCTTCAGATTTAAGACACAAGGTTGATGTCATCAGAGCTAATGTCTAGACTTTATGGAGACTTTAAACTATATATCACAAGTTCACTCACTGATTCTTATCATGTTAAGATCAAAATGATCCCTATTAGTTGCAAAAAACTGTTCTTAAGAATGATTTCTTATGATTGCGGATATTACATTTGAAATTTCACTGACCCAGCATTTGTTTTCAACTTCTGTCCAGCTGTTTTTATGATAGTTTTGTCTCAGGTGGTTGCATAACTCATGCAGTGCTATTCAAACACCCAAACACAGAACAAAACAAGTAAACAGACCAAATGAACTGTTTTCAGACAGAGAACACCTGCTCTATTAAGAATATTACTCATAATCAAACAGATATAAGCTATTTGTTGTTTTTAGCGTGTTTTATCCAGTGCATTGGTGGTAAGGTCTCATTAACATAAAAGTGAAGAACTGTTTTGACACAGTGTTTATGAGTCAGCCGAATTCAAAATGATACAAATATGTGCTAATGAGAACAAGAATGCTTGCAAGTTTTGTTTTTAATTAAGGCGTAGGAAATAGGTCAGCTTGAGCAGTGTAAAAGCTGGAAAATGTGCAAAGCCTTTAAAAGCCTTACAAATATTTTAAAGTCGGTGGTACATGCAAATATTTGCATCTGGGGTTAAACAGGTCTGGTTTTGCGTGTGTAATGGATTTAAATTTTCTGAGCTCCAATGAAAAATTATTTGCTTTATTGTACAGTAACTATAATGTTTTTAGCCACAAGTCAAATACACAAATGTCTCTTCTCAAGCAGAGGTTATGTACAGTACACTGGTTTTCATTTCCCTCTCTGTAAAAACCTATGGAGCCCCTTAAGTGACATGGTGGTGGGAAAATTCTGGGTGAGTGGAAACAATTTTTAATAGAAGAATTTTTTTTTTTATTATATTTTACGTTCCCTGGCATATATATCTGCATTCCCCCGAGACATTTTGCATTCTCTGGCAAACATATTTGCGTTCCCTTCAAAACTTTTACAGAACATGTGTCACGAGAGGACGCAAAGTTTTGCGAGATAATGTAAAAAGTCTGCGATAGAACACAAAGTTTTTTAGGCGAACACAAGAGAATGCAAAAGATTTAAAAAAAAAAAAGTGTCCTTCCTCCCTGAATTTTTTCCTCCACCATGTCCTATGGGACATCGTAAAAAACTGACTAAAGTCTAAAAATGTAATTCTGAGACAATGAGCATCAAAGTTTGATTGCAGGATTTAAATGAATAGCTCACCCTCAAGCCTGTATGAATTTCTCTGCTGAAACACCAAAAAAAAAATATTTTTAATAAAGGTTGTTTTGGGACACCTATGACTTTCATAGCAGGAAAGAAAATACTATGGAAGTCAATGGTGACCCAAAACAGACTGCTTACAAACTTTCTTTAAAATATCTTTCTTTGTGTTCGGCAGAACAAAGAAATTCAAACAGATTTGGAACTTCTCGAGGGTGAGTAAATAATGAGTTTTCATTTTGGGTAAACTATTCCTTTAATTTTACTATTATTTCAATTTTGATATGGCCTAACTCAGTCAATATTAAAGAAACCAACAATATATTTTCACAGTAAGGATGATTTGATGCAGAAAACTTTAAATCTCAACCAATGAGTTTTCAGAGAGGGTCACATTTTTATGCACCAAGAATGCATTCAATTGATACAAAATGACCATAAAGTCTTATACATTGATATAATCTATTGATAACATTTTATTTTACGGTTAAACCTATTAGTTGCTTATTAACATGCATATTACTAGAGTATTAGCCAGTGCTATTTAAGTACATATTAATGCATATTAATGCCACATTCTATCCTACCCAATACCTAAACGTAACAACTTACTAACTTCATAGTTAATAGTTAAGTGTTACATATTCTAAATTGCTACCAAAACATTTTTTGTAACCTAAGTCATGAAAAGGCAGTTTACATATTGATGCCCAGTCATTTTAACAATATCACAGTAACTTAAGTTACTTCTTAGATTCTGAGATTAGATTAAAATACATTTGTCTTTATGGAAAGTGAGAATCCTCTGTGTTTTGGCATGAGCTCCTTGTGATAATGACATCTACATGTGTGTGTTTGGTGCGTGAGAACAGGAAGAATTTACCATCTTGACCTCTGGGTCACCCAAATCAATGGTCCATAATCAAGGTCATCCGGGGCACTGCTGTTATTCTTTCTCCTTACCTTTCACTCTTCGGGTGATAGTTGACACATGAAGAATCCAGCTCTAGGTTACGTAAAAATGTCAGAGAAAAGAAAATGAAGCTGTAGGATTTACTACTGCTCTAAGCAACATCAACAACACAATATGCAGTCGGGACGTAACCTACAATATATTTAGCACATTATGTGCTGGAACACACACACACATACACACACACACACACACACACACAAACAGATGAAAATCTTGATTTTTGCAGTCTGTCGGATTTTTCTACCTCACATGACCTGCCTGAAGGCTAAATCTGTGAACCAAGATTAACTCTCACTGTCCGGTTGTCGTATCATTTTGGATTAAAATGCTCATCCTGTCATACATGTGCACTTTATCATGTCAGATCAGTTTTATTATTACCCCTTATTGTTGTTAAAGCTTGAACGGGGCATCTTTGAAAAGCTCTGAACGGACGGAACGCGACAGAAACTGCAGTACCGCGGCTGACCGCTAGATGACTCTTCAGCTCCAGTGTAGCGCTGCACACCTCCGTCATCGTAAACAAAATGGATGACCAGTGTTATAAATACCGGGGTGCGTCACGACTAGGGAGGGTGCATGCTGTGCCATTTAAGTTTCCGCAGTTTTGATGGCTCAGCAGAGAGGAGGGAAAGGAATGATAGATAAGTAGAGAGAGCAGGGTCATTATGTCTCCAGGTGCAAAGATCCCTCACACAGCTGGTCTTAAAGAAGTGATGCATTTTCTTGGGGCAAAAGTAAATGTTTCACCCAAGTCATTTTTTTTGTGCGTTGAGTATGTGAATATGAATAAGTTTAATTAAGTTGTGCAACTGCAAACGTTTGTGTGTCTTCACAAAACACAAATATGCCACTTTATAGCAGTCGTTTAATTTAAATGGCACATTTGCTGGAATGAGACTTTATGCTATTTTGTACAAATAAAGAAGAGGAATTTATGAGTAATTGTAAGATTTTATTCAACTTAAAATTATGGGATTTCTGTTGCCCTTCATGTTGGAACCCCCCGATCCCCCCAAAAAACAGCTGCTGGTTTTAGCCTAGCTAGTTGGCCTAGCTAAAGAAAACTAAGAACTGTGGAAAACAGTCCAAAGTCCAAATAAACAAATCATAATTGTAAGAAAAGGTCTTAACTGAGAGATAAAAAGTCTGGAAATTAACATAGAGATTAAGAAAACACAATTTTTGAAATGTAGATATTCTGTAACGTTAATATATCAATGTTATACACTAATATTGCATTAAAATATGCAGAGTATACTGGACAGCATGACAAAGCGTTTTAGAGATTGGTCCTTCCCCATTCAAGCAGAAGCTGTGCTTGCATGACTAGAAAATAGCTGCCAGGGGGTTTCGCCAAGATGGCTGCCAAGTGAACAAACTTGCTCCAATACGGATTTCAGTTAAGCAGAGAAAAGACTGGAAAAGATGGAGAGCGAGAGAGGAGAATGAGATCTGGAAATGCCACGAGCTGGATTCAAATTCAGAACGCCTTAATGAGCCCCACTGCTCAACTACAGGGCCACAGCTCCAAAAAATACATGCAAGCTTCTAACGAGCTAATAAGTATTTTCATTTATCCAACACTAAAGCTATTGTTTGACCGTATCTGCAGTTTCCACGTGTATCCTTGGGTCAAGTCTGGCAAAACATATCCCATTAGAGAATCCTTTGCACTACTTTTGTTGTCCCCCTTTATATACTCTTCTTTTTCTCTCTCCATTTTGAGGGACAAAGACATATTCGGTCACATATTACCTTGCCTGAGCACTAGGTCCACAGGCAGGGGAGATTCTCTGTGGCGGGCATAAGGTGATTACACAACGCCTGGCACATCAAGCACAGAGGAGCACCATGCTGGCTCCTGGACACACACTTGGCCAAACTAATGTCTCTTTCTCAATTCATCCTTCTGTTCCATTTTCCTGCTCCTTGATTTCATATTTTCCCTTATCTAACACATTATTTTTCTCTGTTTTTTCCCTCTTTCAACACAGTATATTTTGTCCTCTTCTCACCTTTATATATTGTTTATTTTTACCCCAAATGCATAATTTAAGATGACTTTTGGGCAGTATAACACTGCTTTAAAAGCAGTAACATAAATATAAATACTAAATATTAATACTAAAAATTAATATAAATAAATAAATTAAATAAATATATATAAATATATATATATATAAATAAATGGGTTTACCTGCTATTTCAAACAGAGTATGGAAAATAGATGTTTCATTTATTTATCTATTTATTTATTTATAATGCAAGGATGCATTAGACTGATCAAAAATGGCGTTCAAATAAATGTTCATGTCCACTTTCTATTCATGTCAATTAAATAATCTTCCTTAAGAAGAACATACAAATATGTATTGTGGTTTTGAACACTGATCATAATAATATTTTTTCCTAAGCAGCAAATCAGTATTAGAATGATTTCATGATTTCAATCCAGTTTTGCATCACAGGAATAAATGACATTTTAAAATATATTAAAATAGAAAACAAATCTTTTAAATTGTAAATATATATATATATAAATCAAATAAGCCTTGCTTAGCTTTTTTCTAAAGCATAAAAAATATTCAGAGTAATATCTACTGAGAAATAAACATTTGTGATTAAAATTGTAATAATTTTTTCTCTAAAGCTTGAGTTTTATAGTACAGGGATATTATGCCTTAAAGGGTTGAAAACCTTCATATAAAACACCTGCATGGCAAGTCATTGACTTTCTGGGTAACGAAGCAGCAAGGTTTTAGATACAGCCTTGGAAAGCATTGCAGCTGAGAGAGGATGGTGCAAGGAATTGTGGGATAAGCAGAGAGCGAGAGCTGCAGTGCAGCCATCATAATCTGTTTACAGCGTCTGTCTGTACAGATGCCAGCTTCTCTTCTCCTCTCTCACAGTTGGTACTCTAAGCTTTAGCACTACACTGTGCAGTCACCGCAAATAGAGGCTGTCATAACATCAGCATCCGTCACTGTCAGACAGGCACCTGTCAGCTAGAATACAGGAATGTCCCAACGTGCCATAGCTTCAGACAAACACCCAGTCCCAAGGGCACCGCTAGCCCACGCACATATAAACCAGCAGTCTGCCTGACCACCTGAAGAGAGGCGAGCATGGTGTTTCTGCTTTATAACTTTAGTAATTTATTTATGTATATTTGTAAATATGTATAGGCCTACTTGTAAATACCTACCTGTTCTCATGGCATAACTGTACGGTGTTGCACAAAAAGTGCACATGGGTAACGTTACATATTTTTATGATATCAGGGGTGCGTTTCCCAAAAGAATGGTTAGCTTACTATGGTCACAAGTTCCGTCGTTACCAGCACAGTTCAAAGATTCGGTGGCATAGTTTAAACGAACATTCGCAATCAATGTCACAAACGCATGTGGTTTGAACTATTAAAAAATAGCCTCTAAAACTAGCATTCTGTATTTTTTATATTATAAACACCTGCTTTCTTTTTCATTTACTATAAAATCGACCCTCTAACACCAGCATTCTTCATTCTTTTTCTATTCTTTTGACTTGTTTTCTTGCAAATCTGATGGACAGATAAACTGTTTCCGCCATAGAATAAAAAAAGAAGGATTATTATTTAATTAATAATTAGTAATTGTTACATTTTTCTCACAATTTTAGGTTTAAAGCTCACAATTCATACTTTTTTCTCTTACAATTAAAAAAAAGAAAAAAAGAACTTATAATACTGATTCGCAATCACCGTCACACACGCTCGTGGTTTGAACTACAGCTTTGGACCTGTGGTTAGAAGCATAGTTTCTATATAGTTAGATATATGAGCTTTAATAAATATGCTCTTGGGCACAAGAAGCAAACTCACATGCATTACTATCTTTATCTTACATTCTATCTAAATAGAAAATGCGTTTCAATTATGTCTTTTTGCGCCTCCATTCTAAACGCGCAAAGTGCGCATGTGCACAACTGGCTAAGGGAACCCCGGAGTATGACGTAAGAGGGAACCCGCGATTATTCAAAGATCAAATAAAGCAAAATGAAAGTAAACAAAAATAGTAAATTAGTCAATATGTGTCACGTTCAATACAGCAGCATCTTGGAGATCTCTAATCAGTTAAATAGCAGAAATTGTTACCAAGATGGCGCCGAGCATGGCTGCCTCTGTGCTCAGCTCTCGAGTGTTTGTCTTGTTTTTGTTCGTTTTTCCTGTT
>JAUCNO010000425.1:13362314-13376261 GCA_032353835.1 Enteromius viviparus
AGGTGTATAACATTTATTTGTGTGACCAAAGTCAACAGTATTTTAGTGTCTTTTGCACTGATAAGAAGAAAAAAAAAGACGTGACCATCGACTTCAATCAGCGCTGGCAGCCGGTGCATTATGGGTATTTCTTTAGAGTTTATTTATTTTTGTGTAATTTAAGCAAGACAGTTGGGTTTTTGTATTAGTAATGTTGTGTGTGTAATGTTCAAGTAAGTTTGAGTTAATTTTGTTTATTTGCAGCCCTGTTTTTATTAAAGTTTAAGAGTTACCTTCATGGAGAGAGGTGTGTAGGGGAGTGACATGTTGCTATTGCCACTATTACAACCAATCAGGCTCATGCAAGTATTTTGAATATGCATTTGTGTATTTAAATAAAATTGTGTACAATACATACTATTAAGTATCTTATGTACATTAGCAGTAGAATCAACTACGATGCAACAATGCGATTCGTACATATTTTACGAGTTGGCTAACTCGTATGACCTCACTTGTACTGCTAAATCGAGAGTATTTTACGAATTTATACAAATGACCTACAGTACACTTAACTGCCCCTAAACCTACCCATTACTGGGGTTTAGACAAATCTTACAAAAATGAATTTGCACGAATTTGCTCACAACCAATTTGTTTGTATCATAAAATACAAACAAATTGGTTGTGAGAAGGTGTTTTGTTAAATACTTACAATTGATTAGGAAGATTCATGCCTTAAAAGATTCATTAAAAACCAAAACACCAATCGAAAATGTTCCAGTAGTGGTTTGAAGGTTTAAGGGAGAGAATATCGATTTTTGATTGTATAAAAAGTAGAAATGCATGTGTGTGTGTGTCTGTGTTTTCTCTGTAAGAAACCTAAGAGAATGATACCGTGTTTTGTATTCCCGTGATAACGTCTGAGAATGACACATAATCACTAGCGGGATTGTGGACATTGAAGAAAAAGTAGACTCGAAAAGAAGTCAATGACAGAGAAACAAACAGAGCCACTTTTAGATGCCCAGCTTTCAGGAGCTTATATGAGCATAATATCTGTTCCTCTGAAACCTTTCAACCACAAATCTTCTCAAACTAGCACACATTACTTATATAGAATGTAGAAAGATTTGTGCATTGTCATTAAAGGTATTATTTGTGAATTTTAGACTGGGGGTTTGAAAGCAATAACTCAGAATCGATTGGTCTCACCAAAGACTATGTAAGAGTCACAAAGCTGGAATTTATAGCTGGGCTACTGTTTATATTGTCCAAGGCCAAAGGAATGTCACATATGGAGCCTTGAGCAATGAAAGAAAATAATCATTTTTGTGAGTCATTTTTCATATTTCCAACATCCTAATGTCTTTATAACTGGAAAAGCCACAGGAAGCTTTCAAACATGGTGTTGAACACATAAATCGAGACACTCAAAACTATTTATGTAAAAGACAATAATTTAATTAATATTTTCATAATGCCTTGTGGCCAGTGCTGGGTAGTAACTGATAACACGTAATCTGGATTATGTAATCAGATCCCCAAAATTAAGTGCTTGTAATTACATTAAAAGTTACATTTCAAAATACTCTTAATCATGAAACAATGAAAGTGTTTTTTGACCTTGCATGCATGTTAATCTGTTATAGGGAGGGACCCCACAAAACAAAATATGAACCTTTCATAACCCATAATAGGGGCACTTTGAAAACAATCGGACTACGTATGTTGTGCAGTAAACTTGTGTAGAGTTGTGTAGAAACATGTTAAGAATGATAAACTATGCTGGTCACTGAGCTTTTTTTCCTGCAAAATAAGCCAATGGAAAAACAGGACAGAACGCTTGAGAGAGCTACAAATTCTTTGCATGCTGTCTTATAGCACATACAGTGTTGTATTAAGTCTTTGAGTAGTCGGCTCATTTGTTTTCTGTGGCCCATATATGTAGTCCCACGATTTTGTCGTCATAAGCTGCAAGGCCATAATTCAGCGGGTGATGTATCCGCCAGAGCCTAGATAACTACATCATCAATCATATAGAGGCTTCATGCCGTTCGTGCATAGTTTGAAAATCTGCACATTCAACAAAACCAACTTTACCAGCTAGTCTTCTGCACCCTCCGATGCCCCAATTTCTGTCTCTCCACAGGAAGTTATCATTGTGTGAGGTTTTATTCTCATCTCCATGGCAACAGTGTTTTGTTTTTTTGTTTTTGTGTATGTTTGATTTTGTAGAGAGCGTATTTATTAATTAATGTGATTGCCTCTGTAAGTTCAGACAGAAATCGTTATGCTTATTCAGATCCACCCCGGTGGTAGATTCAGCCTTGCTGATTGACGCTGTTGTTTTCCCCAACACGTTTATCTCCACAGTTCTTTCGACTTCTCAGAGAACGCACGTGAAAATGAAATAATGGACCATCTTGAGAAAATTTTAATCACACTTCAACACAGGAAGCAGAACGCTGTTGTTTGCAGAGACGGGCCCTGGTAAGTCAAACCTTGTGGTTGTATGTGAGAGGCAGGTGAGGTGGCTCGTGTTTCAGTTGCGTGTAAACACATCCCAGCTTGGTAACAATGAAACCGGGCACATGGTAATCCAACCAGCCCAGCCCATGCCAGGGTCTGCCCTTACGCTCACCTTAGTAAACACACACGCAAAGCTGCTTTATCCATGATGAAATAAAACGGCTGTAATATTTTACAAGATGCAGCATGCAGATCTGATAAAGCAGCAAAAATAAATAGAAGTAAATCTACACGTTGGAAGATTATTTTGGAATTTGAACCAATAATAACATTGCTTGTTGCAAGACATGCACGAAATTGGGGTTATAGGATGCAAAATTCACTTTACAAATAGTTTGAACATAAATGTGTGTTGGAAGTGTGTGTACACATCTGTCCTATAATGCTAAAAAAAATCCCCATTTTAAAACCCCCTTTTCTTAAATCAGGCTCTTCTGAGATTCCTGTCAGAATGATGTAGTTTTGCACAGGCTCCTCCCACAATAGTTGATTGACAAGACCGCCTTACCTTAGACCCGCCCTAAATAAGCTGTCATACTTTAAGTCTGCCATTGTGTCGAATCCTCTGAAGGGGAAGACAAGACCCTAAAGAAATATATGGTACCTGAAGAAAGCTTGCTATAAAAGTTTCCATTTTCATTCACCTCAATATTCAACTGCCATTCAAATATTTTAAGCCCACAAATGCTATATGTGACCCTGTATGTAATAATAACAACAACAAAAACAATTAAACAATAAAAACCATACAAAACACCCATAGAAGGGCCAAAGAAACTGATTAGATTACTGTCTTGAGCTTTTTTACTCTTGAGTAAATCACTTAACTTCAGGTATTTCCAGCGGGACTGTCCTGAAACTTGGCATATCTTGAGCTGAATGAAGAATACTAGATGCCAAGTTGCTAATTTGGCATTTTATCATGTCACCTAATTTTTATTGTTCATCATTCAAATCATAGGCTTATCATAGAACTAAACGTGATAGATATGCTAAATAGACTGTACTGTTTTGTATGTTCACTGACATCAAAAGAGGATGTTATAAACATCTAACGTGCTAGCAGAGTCCTCTGAATATGGTTCAGTGCGTTTCCTCCAGGCCTCAAAAATAAAAAAGGCCAGAAGATCTCTTTGGTAATGCTTCGCACCCTCATGCCTAAGGGAAGATCTCTTTATGTCTTTGTTTTTTGTTTTGTTGTTGTTAGTCTTGCTAGCCTCATTAGCTGGCGCAGAAAGCCTTTCAATAAAGCATCCAAGCAAAAGGAGTCTATCCTCAGATGTCCTGCAGAGCTGGAGCCAGGCCATCAGACCTTTTACCATCAAATTGTCTCTTCATTGAATTTAGTGTTATTTTCTCCTGTATCTAAACTGAGACTTGTGGATTTACGTTAATATGACAAAGATTACTGGAGCAGATTTTACAAGAAAATACCATTTCTACTATGTGTTTCTAATTGTATGTGCCACATGCCATTTATTTTTAATTACTGTACTTGTGAAAATTACTAGCTATTTCTAAAAATAAAATATTTCCAGTGCAGGTTCAAATAATAAATATTAGTTCACACGTTAAGTAGCCTATAGTAATGAACAACAATTTTTATAACAATGTATTATTACTATTTCTACTATTTATTTTGGTAGATAACACTTACAATTCAAACAATTCAAAGTCAGAATTGAGAACTTATGAATTTCTTTATTTTTTTTTCCAGTTCTGGGTTCACACCTCAAAATTGTGTGTATAAACTCACCTGAGTTTATATCTTGAAAAATGTATATTGTTTATGTATTGGCTGTTATTGTGGTTTGAATCTACATTTCTGTTACCAACACAAACCATTAACGAAGTTCAGAATTTCTGCACCAAATAAAAGTAAAATCTTTTTATCATCATGTATGGTTCAGAAACAGAATAATTATCAACCGTTTTTTATATTTGTCACTGTGATGCTGCTAATGAAAAAGTAACTCACCTTAATCCATCATAACTTAATCCATGAGTCATTTGGTGAATCCATGAATAGTAAATGACACTGCTACTTAAGGGCATGACCTCTGGAGAAATGCATATGTCCACGTAATATAAGCCACATCTCTTTTGTTCCACCCTGATGACTGCACTGCAAAACACAATATTATTAGCAAACATTAAAAATCAAAAGAGAATCATTATGTAACGAATGAGGCAAAAATAGTTTTGCTGACCTTGAGAAACATGGTGGGAAACATTTCAGCGGATCATTGCAACCAGCTGTTCCCTTGAGTGCAGATGAGTCTTAAATGCATTATTAGCGTGATGATTTTTATTGTTGCATAAGAGAATTTTGGGAAAGCTTCACAGAGCTGATGGAGAGACTGAGAGAGAGATGCTCACACATCTGGGAGCCGTTCCTGACATGGGTGACTGACTCTTTGAGTTCAATAGTGGCGATGTGAAGAATGATCAATCATGATACACCTCATTCCCTTTGTGGCGGAGTGTCACATTTCTAGGACAGCTGCTGCTGTGTCTCATGTACATATTCTTGTGAGTTATGGCAAGTTGCACAAGGAAGCAGGGAACTGTGTGCCTGCAAACACATGTCAAAGCATAAACATCAACATATGTATATGTATACTCTCAACTGTATTCATTCAGGTCCATTTCTTGTATTACAATTCAAAAGAGTTTATTGAAAAAAAAAGATTAATATCGAGCACATCATAGCAACATATATAATTTAAAAAAGTAACTTAAAGGAATAATTAGCCCAAAAGTGAGGATTAGCTGAAAATGTACTCACCTTTAGACAATGCAATATGTAGATGGGTTTGTGTTTGAATTTGTTTGAGCATCACTATGGGTGCCGTCAGAAAGGGACTCCACAACATCCCTATAATCCACAAATAATCCACATGATTCTAGTCCATCAATTAATATCTCATGAAGTGAAAAGCTGATGGTTCTTAAAAAATCATTATTTCTGGCAAAAATATGAGTACATAATCCATAATAAAGCTTCCTACAGTGAAAAAAATCAATTCCCTGTTGTCCTCTCTCATTAAAAATCCACACACATATTTGCTTAGAACTGTTTTGGACTGTTTGGACTGTTACTGGAGAAAACAATACTTACGTTGATGGTTTCAAGAATCAAGTTGAAACGCTATGGGAATTCCTCCAGCATGACCATGCTCTGAATCTGCTGTGCAATCAGTCCAATAGAAGGGAGAAACGTCATAGGCAGGTGACGTCATAGACCAGGAAGCTCAAAAGCTTGTGCGGAGATACCCGGCATTAGCCTCAGAAATAAAGCAAGCGCCGACAGGGATGCCGGGAGTGTGGCAAAGAGACGCAGTATCTCATTCCTTTAAGGAACCGGGGTTACATATGTAACCTGGAGACGTTCCTTTGCAGGAACTCAAACTGCGTTGAAATCGCTATAGGAATTACTACCCATTGCTTCAGACTCACAAGCCCCCTGCCCAGTGTGTGAAGCAGCACATTTAAGGAATGGACTACTGAGTCCGGAGTAGTCGGGAGGTTTAGGCTGTAAAACCTGAAAAATTTCAAGGATAAGACCAGCCAGCTGCCTTGCAGATGTCCAGAACCAAGACACCTGCTAAGAAGGCTTTCGAGGCTGCCACACTCCCATTGGCGAGGGGAGCCCAGAAGACTCATAGACCATAGTAATAGCATCCACCTGCTTAGAGTCTGCCTGGATGCAGGCTCATGGGAAAAGCAAGACTTTGGCCAATGTCAGCGCAAAGTCCAAACAAGAAGGGGCCACTGAGAGGGCCTGCAAGTCCCCAACACTCCTGAGATAGGAAAACACCAGCAAGAATGCAGTCTTGATATGATCGGAAACCTCCTCAAACGGCTCGAAAGGAGCCCGGCAAAGGGCTTCAAGCATCAGGACCGCACTGGAGGCCTCAGCCTAAGCATACCACAGAGGAAACATGACACCAAAGGATCGCTGCCCACTGAGTGCCCACCCAGAGGGGTGTGGAAAGCAAAAATTGCTGCCACATACACCTTGAGGGTTGAGTGGGTCAACCCTGTGGACAATCTGGCCTGAAGGAACTACAGAACTGTACCAACTGGACAGTCAACTGGGTCATGCTGGTGGCCTCTATAAAATGAAGCGAAGAACTTCCACTTCAGAGCACATAGTTTCTTCGTATAGGGAGCTCTGGATTGGAGAATGGTCTGAACAACCTTGGTTGAAAGGCCGAAGGCTATGAGTTGCGCCCCCTTAGTGGCCATACCAACAGATTCCATAACTCCGGGCGGGGCTGCACTAGAGCACCCCATGCCTGAGAGAGAAGAAATGAGGTCCGAGAACAGTAGACCGACCGCGTCCTGACGCACTCTCTCCAGAACTTCTGGGAGCAGAGCAATTGGGGCAAAGGCGTACAGACGAAGCCTCAGCCACATCTGTACCACAGCATCCAGCCCCAATGGAGCCGAATCAACTAGAGAGAACATTGCGCACTCTCCTGGGCCGATAGAGGACTCCTCAGATCTGATGCACCACCTCTGGGTGAAGCCTCCATTACCCGGGCCTCGGCCCCTGTCTCGACAGGATGGCTGCTCTTGCATTTAAATGCCCTGGAACATGAACTGCTCCCAGCGAGAGGAGTCTGTCCCGAGACCAAACCAGGATCTAATGCACCAGCTTGTACAAGGGGCGCAAACGCAGACCTCCCTGGTGGTTGATATAAAAGACCGCTGCTGTGTTGTCGGTGTGCACCAACACGTGATCTCTCAGGTCTGGGAGAAAATGTTTCAAAGCTTGAAACACGACCAGCATCTCCAGGCAGTAGATGTGCCAAGAGGGATGACTGCTCCCCACCCAGTAAGGGACATATCCGTCTTCAGCATCACGCGGCAACACGGAGGCTCTAACACTGGACCTAGATTTAAAAAAAGGCGGGTTCATCCACAAAACCAGGGCTCGCACACAGCATTGGGAGGCCTTGATCATATGAAGGGAATTTCCCTTCGGGGATCTGATGCTACCACATCAGATCTCGCTGTGAACCCCACGACAGGGAACGCTAGTCCTGCTTGTCCTTTTCTCCCAACACACTCTTTCTCCCTTTTTTTTTTGAGAAACCAAGAGATCACACACTCAACAGACTTACAGAGAGTGCTTGCTGAAAGAGTGAAGCTAATGCCGGTATCTCCACATGTGCTTTTGAGCTCCCTGGTCTCTGACGTCACCTCCCTATGATGTCTCGCTCTTCCATTGGACTGATTGCAGATTCAGAGCAGGGTCACGCTGGAGGCATTCCATAACGTGTTGACGCAGTTCGAGTTCCTGAAAAGGAACTTTCCCCAAATCTGTTCTGATGAAGAAACAAACTCATCTACATCTTCTGGCCTGAGTAAGTAAATTTCAGCAAATTAACATGTTTCTGTGAACTACTCCTACTCTCTATAATACCATTAAAACATGATGAGTGTGCAATAACTACATTTACAAGAAAGTCACACGAGAAAAATATATACATACAAAAATATATAAATATAAATAATAACTCATTTAAACAGTTGCCATCTTCGCAAGTGCCCCCTTTGTGTAGTTATTTTCCAAGAAATCAATTTCAAATGGTACTTTAAATTTTGAATGTCTTTTAGAGTATATTGAAATATGGGATCTGAGCAGCAAACAGTCATGATGGATTTGTTCTAGGGTTAAAGGTCAACGGCTTGGGTTACTTGTGTGTAAGACGTCGAGTTTAATTTCAGGTGATGCCAGAGAACACAACAAGCCGAACATGATTCCTTGAGGTCTGTAGTCTCAAAGGTCCACTGGTGACAGGTGTGTCTGAAAAGGTTTCTTTAACCTGTAAAGTAGACACAGGGATAAATCCTTCCACAAACCACCAAGAAACAAAGCAATGAGGTTTTTAAAATGTAAAAAACTATAGTAAAAAAAATGCATTTTTTAAACAAAATGAGGAAATGGAAAAATTCTAAAATTTGAAGTTTTAGAATGATTTGGAATGACATGAGGGTGAATAATAAATTATTTTAGGCTGCACTATCCCTTAAAGGAGATCATATGTAATTAATTTTTATACTTTTATTTATTAATTTATTTATTTATTAATCATTAGCAGCTATGATCAGTGTCTGTAAAATCTACCTGCAGTGGAACTTACCTATCCAGGTACTAAAATCTGAGATCCAAGAATAAACCATCCTTCTCATTCACCTCTGCAAATGTGATCACAGCAATTATCCGAAAATTAGCATTGGTGCACCACAACAAACTGCTAATTGCAGAAAGCTTTTAAGAAGTAACCACAAACTCTGGGCTGATCTAAATTAGAGGTAGAGAGGCGATTCACGCCCTTAATTTGTTTGTAATTTGATGTTCACTTACTGAACTGAAAGGTCATTATGGTAACAATTAAACACGTGGCTTTTGGGAAGGACAATATCATTTTCTCAGCACCGGAGGAGACAATTATCAGAAAAGACACTGGGAAAATAAAGTAGTGGGTATATAATTCATGTTCACAGTTTCATAAATCTTGCTTAACTGTAAGCTTTTTAATTAAACTGAAATCACCTGCAGATACACACACACACACACACACACACACACACACACATATATATATATATATATATATATATATTTACATATACTAACAAACTATACAACTGGTGTTACAATTTTAGGACTGTTATAGGGAGAATTCAGAGTGAAAGTAAATTTGAATAGAGACCACATCACAGATTTTTAGTACTCAGATGAAAGAGGGGGCCTGGAGCCCTCCTAATTAGAGTCTAGCAATGTCTATGTATTTTTTATGTGTCTATAAATGAGTCAAATGAGGACATAGTAAGCAACTTAGTATCAAACCATCTCTGCATTTGATTGTCAGCTTCTGTGATAAACTGTCCTTAAATGCTGAGCTCAGACTCGTGTAAAGGTTATCGTGTGCTATGCATCTGTCAAAACCACTGCCATTCCCAAAAAACAAGAACATCAGAGATTAATTATCAAATAGCCAGAGCTTTAGTGAAGGGAACAAAAGGTTACTGAAGCTCCATGACAGATGCAAAATGGGACATTGACCACCAGCTGAATGTGACGTCTCAATCACAGGGACATGTCAAGGGAAAAGCTATGAACGGTAATGGCAGAGAAAACATGACCTCCTGCAGAGGCACTTATAGAAAGCAGAGAAGTGTGAAGGGGTCACAGATGTGTGTGTTTACCTCTGAAGAGCCTCTGCGATGCTGACTGCTGATTCAGATGCTGACTAGAGATGAGTCATATCTGTGACTGATAGGAGAGCCTCAGGAGAAAGAAACATAGGTTTATGTAAAATCAGCATTAAATGTAAAATCAAAGTTCACTTATGATCAAGGAAAGATTGTGTAAAAATACAGTGCAGACTAATATTACTCACAAAAACCAAAGACAAAGTCAATCAGTTAACTCAGATCTGTACTATGCAACTGTGCTCTCAATATTGCAGTATTTTGATTCATATTTAATGAGATTCTCTGATTGGTAGAGATTTCAGTACCACTTTATTGTAAGGTGTCATTACAGCGTAATAATAATGCAATTAACACATGTACTTACTAGCTATATAGGATAAGGTTTATGGTTTGGCCTAGGGTTACTTGCATGTAATTATAAAATAAAATAAAGTGTTACCGAGATTTCTTTGCATTTGTGTAATGTATTTTTTCACCTGGAATTTTAATGCTAAACTTTAAAAAAAAAAGCACATACCATTAATCAACAATTTTTGAGCTCATAGCTTTTTAAAGGTTTATAAGTTATTGTGAAAAAATTTAATTTTCTTGTGGTGACAATTAATGAGATTTTTTTAACTTTTGGAATCCAACTGTTGCACTATATTATAATTTCAGCACACCAAGATTTATACACTGAGGTTATTTAACTATGTCAAAATTGGCATTTCATAGATTTTCATTACTCTGTGTTTGTGGTGTGTGTTCACACAAGGAAGAGATGATCATTTAGGATCTCATTAAGGCTTTATGTGACCATATTAAATCTCTCGCTATGGCGCAACTGCTTACAGTTTGTTTCTCAGATCTCGATAAGTGCTGTTAGACAGTAAGAAGTGTGTGAGGAGCAGGACTCATTGGTCCAGTTATCTCTAACAAGACTCTGGAAAAATGCCAGACATCAAACATGTGCTCTAACAGATCATTACATGCGTGCATGAAGTGCCTCAGTCATTGTGTGAAATGTGGTGTAAATGTATGCAAATGTAGGCAGACAACAATGGCCTGTTTTTGTTTTTTTATTTATTTATTATGTAAGTGTTTTCATATTTTCAGTAGTCCTATTAGTGTGCATCTGTCAAGAAACATTACATACATATTATATAATGTTTATAATAATAATAAGATATTTTGGAACAATTTCATGTAATTTAGAAGCAATTTTTTTTTATATGAAAATATTATTTCAGTTGGCATTTTATTTTGTAAAATGTGTTAAAATATTGTAAAGGAGATCTGCAATATTAAAAGAAAAAAGTTAAATATTAAACATATGTAATATATATATATAATATGCAAATGTAACCTAGAAACATTTTTATGAGATTCCCCAAAACATCTCTGTAAAAAATGAAAGGGAAATTACACTTCCCTTTAAGACAATTTCAGTCTTATACAAAACTGTTTCAAAAAGTGAGTGTGGAAAGTGAACATGATGTCTCAGTTGGCTTGTGGGAGCAACTCAACATCTATGATTAGTTTTGGATCTTAGCCAGACAAACAGACGTCTCTGAGGATCCACCATAACTCCACAAACATCTCTCCCTCACTTTCTCTTCTCTCTCTTTCACACACACACACACACACACACACACACACACACACACACACACACACACACACACACACACACACACACACACACAGATACATACATACTGTATGAGCTCACAATGCTGCACCTGTATATCTCTGCATTATTATGTAAATCTTTCTTTCCATTTGGATGTGCCTGTCTGTGTGAGTTGTTCAGCGTGGGACCACATGTTCTGGGTGTCTGACCTAGCGAGGCATGACACCAGCTGGTTTTATCAACGTGTTAGCCTCCCTGGCTTACAACGCTAGCTCATTAGCTAGAATCAGATGTTGTTCTGCAGGGCAAGTACAAATGTCATCAGGGTATTCAGCACTGAAGGACTGAACAAGCACCTTGGCTCTGTCTCAATTTACATACAATTATACATGATACTAGACTGTTGTTGTACTGTAGCTAGAGCTGGGGAATGGACTAAAAGGTCTCCAGCTCCACCCAAAACAACCGTTTACATAACTGAAATCAAATGCATGAATCTAACAAAGAAATGTTCAGGACCATATTTCACCTAAAAAAAAATTACATAATTTTTTACTTGGAAAAACAAAGCCTATATTTTAAAGACAATAAAGATGTAAATGAAATTCTTGTCTAGGCATAAAGATTTATAATTGTTTAGCTCCACAAACAATCTTTAATGTACACACATGCAGTACAGCGATTACAATAACAAGATATGATTTCATATTAAATAATGCATTTCTTGTGACCTAGTTCATATGAACTTAGCTTCAAATAAAGTAATGAATTGTTAATAAATAAATAAATCTACCTATTATACATAACTTATAAATGTCATCATAGTTTTGTTGGGTCTGTAACATACAGCCTACTATCTACTTATGGCTGTATACTTTTATACAATAATATAATACATGGATGCTTTTATTATTTGTATGTTCTGACTATGATATTTAGTTAAACAATTATATATAGATATATACACACACACACAAATATTTTTTTTGCTCTGGGGCTGAGTAATTTTTTATGAATTTCATCTGCAATAGAAATTAAAATGAATTATTTTGATTGTTTTAAGAGAGAAAAAATCCCTCAGCTAATAAAAGTTCAATTATTGACATTAAAATGAGCAGTCTCACCGGTCTCATTACAATATATAAGGTTAGCATGGTTATTGTTTTACCTTTCAGTCAGGTCTCTCACTTTACAAGACGGGTAGAGAGGCCTTGACTCCCTGCATAATCCTGGTTTCTCCCCAGACTGTTGTTGTACAGGAGCTCGATCTATACCAGGTAATGAGGAGTCAGCTAAAAAAGTGTGTAGCATTGTGGGTCAAGAGGCTGGCCTGCAGATTTTTTGAGAGGCTGAAAAGAGAATGTGAACTTTAAAAAGAGCTTTTAAACTATAGAATGTCACAAAAGTTATACGCGGAAATCTCTCTCTAAAGGTTTAAGGTGAAGTGTTTCATATTAATGTACCTCTAGCAGCACCAGTATTATTAAGGTACCTTATATCTCTGCATATTGACCTGGGATATAGAAGAAAGTGCTTTGTCATTTAAAAAACGCAACTTTAAAGATCTGGTTCTGTTTCTAAAGCGACTGGGGTTAATATATGTGTGCTAACAGTAAGAGCATTGATCTTGGACAGTGTTTGTGAACTAAAGGTGGTCTCCTTCCCAAGAGGGACTTTGATTGAGGTCCACCTGGTGGTAAGACCTCTGGAGGTCACCTTACTCAACCCTACGCCGCGGGACACCAAACAGCTTCTGACAGGCATTTAGCAGCGCATAGGATTGTTGAGATGAAAGCCACCCTTCTATTTGTCCATCGACCCCTGTGGAGACAGAGCCGTGTATCCATCAACCTGCCCAGGAAGAAGAGGTGAAAGAGTGAAAGAGAAGACAACTGATGAGCCACTCTTCAGAATTCAATAATTAAGTTGTTGTCAGGTGTAAATACCCTGAGGGAAATAAAAACGGGCTGGTGCACGGGAGGAAAAACAGAGGATAAAAGGACATTGTGTATAGAGAAGCGCTGATGGAGTGAGTTGGACCGAAGCAGGTGGAGGAGAGACGGCACGTGTGGACGGATTGTTTTAGGGAGGACGTCATGCGTGGCTTGCAAGATAATGAGAAGATCAGATAATTAAAAGTGATGACAGAGAGCCTGACTATCCTGTATGAATTTTAATATGCATTGTTTCAACGGATGGAAGCATTGCAAACTATTTTATTTTATTATTTTATTTTATTTCATTTTGTTTTATTTATTTTTTGAAAGAAGTAGTTCATACCAACCAAGTCTGCATTAAAAAAATGTATTTTACAAGCTAATTTGTAAAAAAGAGTTAACGTTGCTATCAAGTTTTTCTGTGCATTTTTTGTGCATTCCAATTAATCTCAATCAAACTGCAGTTGTTGTTTTTTTTATTAGCTACAAAATCTAGCTGACTAACACACACACGTCACGCCCAGCTGGAGCTGCCAGCTAAAGACTGTTGATGGCACTCCAGCTCTCTAAGAACTCTATGGCCCGGTTTCACAAACAGGGTTTAGCTTAAGCCAGGACTAGGCATTAGTTAAATTAAGATATTTAAGCAACTTT
>JAUCNO010000425.1:13395283-13405431 GCA_032353835.1 Enteromius viviparus
TATTCTGTTCAGGTGTGTTTCCCTCGTTATCGTCTCTATTTAAGTTGAACCCTTTGTACCAGTCTTTGTCGGTTATTATATGTTGTGAATGTATTTGGATGTCTACTCTGTTTCTATGTCTTCGTTTATGGATACTGCTCCACGTTTTTGTTTATATTATTAAAAGTATTTTATTTTATGTTCTGTCTCCTTCGCCGTGTTTAAAACGTTACATGTGCATTGCATACAAGTGGAAAACAAGCAATTAATATACTGAAATCGATTCGGTTTTACAGAATACCATAGCTTCTGATTTACCCTTGTATGACCAGGTTCAATATCATCATGTGCAAAATAGGAAAAAGTGGGGATCCAAGCCTCACAATCACAGCAGGCCGGCAGGGTAGCAGGTGGACTTGGTCTGGATTTCATCAGTTCACAGTTTTTGCACTTGATGTGCATATCATCCTATGTCCAGAACTCGTTTGCAAATCTTAATCGCCATCATCATCAACTTTTCTCTAAATCAGTCAGGAAAAGGACTGCAAGGAAAATGAAATCAATTTGACAAATCAATATTGAAGAAGCTGAATACTACATGTTTAAATATGTATTTTATGACTTGTAGTGACGTCACTTCAAAGTTTTTGTAAGGTCCATAAAGTCGACTCTTTTACATTTTTCACAGATAATATCAGAGCAATCACAGGAAAAGCTTTATTTTGGGAAAACGATCAGTTCAAGGCCAGTGCTTCCAGTGTTAATAGAGAGCACTTCTCTCATGCTTGAAAGAATCAGATGAAAGCAGGTTTTAAAAACTTGAAAAGATTAGTTAGCCGTATCTCAAGCTGTTTTTTTCAGCATTTCTTTCTCCAGATTTAAAATGTTCCTATATTGGCAGTAGATTTATAGCCTGCAACCAGATTTACAGGTTGACAGTCTTGAATTTAAAATAGCTATGTGAGTTTTGCTCTTGGGCTGACAGTATAATCATGTGATGGTAAAAAATGTGCCAACTAGGAGAGATTTGGGGTGTACTGTTTACCTTCAATCTTTTGTCACCACCTACATCACAATTAAAATGACTGCACTTTCTCTAAAGACGTGGGTAAAAGATCTCTCCTCTCTCTCCAATATTGCTTTCTTCTTTCTTATACCTTTATTTTGCACTTGGAATAGAGGTACAGTAGTATGAATATTGTTGGCTCTGGTATGATAAAAAGATCAACAAGATTAACAACTTAAAAAATAATATAAATGTAAAATTTGCAGGAAAAATACTATATTAGGGCTTTTAGTTACTGTATAACATAATTACAAATATTTTTTTCATCCCACTTGCCTTTATTTATCTTGAGATTTTAACCACACAAAACATAGATTTCATGATATAATTATGACTGTCAATCTAGTCAGAACTGTTTTATGATATTAGTTATATACTGTTTAGAGACTTTTTTAACCTGTTAATAATGAGAAGGTGGTTTTGAACAGATGCCAAACTTTTATTCAAATAATAATCTGTTGGTTTGGAGATAAAAAGAGAAAAGAGTCAAATTAGATAAATACCACTAAGCTGTAAAATATGAATTCACTGGATATAAATTTAAATAAAAAGTAAAATTCAAAATAAACAGTCATTACGGTTATTAAAATACAAAGTGGGGAAAATATATACTTAAGAATAGGTATACATTTTTTTAACTATGCATGATTTTGTCACACCCACAAACCCGACACATGATGTTTTATATACTCTTAACCACAAGGATGTTAGTCTATTATAATATAATTAGCATTTCAATTCACCTCATAATAAAACATGCCCTTCCCAAACGCTTTACATAACCCTGATTTGCATCTGCAACATCATGTTCAAATCGTATTCCTTTGGCACCCTTTCAGTCTGGGCGCATATCGGAGCAGCGCATTATGGCAGTGCATCCGCGAGACGCTTGGAGATCCACAGGACGCGGGACGCGCTCAATCCCGACAGTAGATGGCAGCAACCCAAGAAAGCTGATCCCGTCGGGTTCACCACTACTCTGCCTCTCAGTTGTGCAGCAGCACTCGCACTGGAGGCAGCGGTGGTTTGAGGGACGTCCAATGAAACAGAAGAGCCGCCAGCTGCTCCTTTCGACTTTTACGCGTAGCCTGTTCTCCGCACCCGGAGACAGCACGTTCTGAAACCGCCATGGAAGACAAATCCAATTCGTTCTCGAGCAACAAAGAGGAGAAAGCGGATGGGAATAATGTGTTCCAGAGACAAGACTCGATCTTGAAGAACAGCATGGGGAGCCAGAACATGAAAGACCACGGCAACTCAGTGGGTGCAAAGGGGGACCGGGAAGAAACCATGGTCGGGTTTGACGATATAGACGCCGCGTCCAGGCAATACGGGTTTATGCAGCGGCAATTTGGAGCCATGATGCAGCCCGGCGTGAATAAGTTCTCCTTGCGGATGTTCGGGAGTCAGAAAGCCGTGGAGAAAGAGCAGGAGAGAGTGCAGACGGCTGGATATTGGATCATTCACCCTTATAGTGATTTTAGGTAAGGAGTGTGGAAAGTCACCTTCCCACGCACACTCAGGTCACGGTAAAATGGGCTCTGCGTGCGCCGTGAGCCGCGTTTGAGGTCGTTTTGCGTGGCGTTTCAGGGAACCAGAACCTGAACGCACGCAATGCCCTTGGCACGAGTAGGGGTGAATGTCATCTCGGTGAATAAACGGCACGCCAGTCATCATGGGACGTCTCCGACCTGCCATCATTGGGCATTCAGTTCTGATGTTGTGTAAGACGCGTGTGCTGGTGCGCGCAGGGAATGATGCACCACTCTTTGGCATTGTAAACACATAGCCGTTAGTGTCTGCCGCGAGATGAGAAGGAACGAGGGTGGCTGCTAGATCACGTCTTGTTTTGAGGCAGAAGCACGCGGATTATTCTATTGTTTTATTTCGTGGCTCTGTATGATCCCGTGTGGCTTTCACCAGGTAACATCCCATGCCAATTTTAGCGCTGGGACAGTTGATCTAAAGCAGTTTAACGCTAATCGCGTTAGTCAGGTGAATGGAGGGGATTTTCAAACCCAGTGCCCCCCACGAGAACGTTTTAATGCACAACTTCTACTTCAAATTAGACTACTACGGGCTAGGATTTGGCCGTTTGGCTCTAGATTATTGGCAAATACCTTGTTAGGATGTGAATTATTACATAAGCAACAGCGTAAATTCATATTGTTGTAGATGCTTTGGAGTTTGTTGGTCCACTTGGACGTTTGTAGTCTCCAGTTTCTCACCCTATTGCACCAATGTAGACAAGACAGATAGATAGATGGATAGTTAGATAGAGGAGGATATACATGAATATATACACTGCAAAAATGTCTTAAAATATTTGGTTTACCCCACTAGGTAACAAATTATGTATATAGCCTATATATACTTTATTTATTTAATAAAAACATCAGCCATTTATGAAAACATGACTTTTCCTGAATTATGTTTGTGCATAAGCCACTACATTTCTTTCTTCTTATTATTTGTCATACTGTTCAAATGGACAACCTAAGTACATTTAACATTTACTGTACTTTTTGCTGAAATATATATAATGACGTATATGGTTAAGAATTAAAATGAAACAGTCAACAACAATAATTCTTATAGATAGATAGATAGATAGATAGATAGATAGATAGATAGATAGATAGATAGATAGATAGATAGATAGATAGCAGAAAAATGTCTGATCATGAGTTTTAGCTGTAACGCTCTCCATGGTGCTGAAAACAGCTCCGCACTGTCTATGAATGTAAAGAACTCTATCCCATACAGGGTCATTAGCTCGACTCCCACCTGTCTCACTGTTTTATTTATCACATGTACTTGATGTACTTTGCTTTGGCATATCATGTGTACCATGTTAGAGCAAAACAATCCAGATGTTGCACTCCCAAGTCACTACCTAACTAGAAAAGGCAGGATCATTCCTGTTGTAATAAACCTTAAACAAAGCATGATTTTGAAAATATTGTTCAAATTTATAATCAGTTTTACCCGTTTCCCCCAATGTCACTTTCAGTCTTGTTAGTCTTGTAACACCCCTTTAAATAACAAAATCAATGACATCATCTTCCAGGAAGTGACATAGTATAATACATACTGTAGTTGGTTTCCTTTATTCTAAAACATTCTATTTGGATTAATAAAATATATATTTTTCAATATATTTAAAGTTAATATGAAAAGAAAAACCATGCAAATAAATAAAGAAATACCTGTATATTTTTTTTAAATAAATTGCCAGTTTCTTTTTTTAGAAGGAGACTTGGCAAAAATGGCGACATCTGTTCAGTAGTGAAATTCCATTGTGTTACTTTGTGCAAATAATCAAGCCATAAATAATTAACATTAAGTGCCTGAGCAAGTCCAAAAGCTAATTAGAAGTATGACTATTCTATACTATAGTCTACTATAGTACTATACTACTACTACTATGTATAGAAGTGTGTAATTACAACACAAGCATATTCATTATTTTTGTAGTTACAGATGTTACCAATACTGCATCATATAAATGACTCATTATGTCCACTGGGTGTCCATTTCTACTGCAATTACTATACTTGACATTTAGCTGATGTTTTTATGCGATGTGACTCTCGGTGCACTTATTAATGGAAAGTGCACCCCCCACCCGGAGCAACCTAAGGTTACATGTCTCACTCAAGAGCGCAATAGTGATAGTTCACAGATTTAATCCTAAAACTTTTCAGGTCTTTAACCACTAGGCTACGCCACTCCTGAAACAGATCAGAACGGTTTGTGTAAAGCCCTCCAACATCAGAGCAGGGATGAGAGAAGGTGAGATCGGATTAGATGTCCAACACACACTGAAGGAGATTAACATCGCTTTGAACCCTGTGATGTAACATGATTGACCTTTCTGCCATAATGTACAAAGGACGTGGCTGCTTAACAATCACATACTGTACCATATACAACTTATTAAGGAGGTTATTTTGAGAGTCAAGTAATTAAAACTGAAGAGTGTATATTTTCTGATGTCAGAATACAGATATCAATATTAAGAGGGAAAAAAATTACAAATAATTTTGTTATTTTTGCTTAAGAAACCAATCTTCAAAAACTGGACCAATGGCATTTTCAAAACATTAAAATAATTGCAACAATATTTCAACCAATGGAGTGGTTTGGGGAGGCGGGGCTATCTGTTTGACTGACTAATAGCAGACAGGGGGAGTGTTCTGGAAATGACCATAATTCATGAGGAGTGTTATTATTGTATTATTAAAAGCAATTTTTGTTAACTGAAATGTAAGTATTTAATGAAAAACTATTAAAAAAGTTTGTAACTAGCTGGAAAAAGAAGTTGAAGTATTATAATTACGAAAACAGGGAAAAAAAAGCAATGAAAAAGTACATAAAAGTACTAAAACTTACATTTATAAAATGTTCGCAAAAATTCACCTTAAAAACTGAAAAAAAGTTACATTTGAAGAACTGAGTTATCTGCAAAAGTAAATAAATAAATAGACCAAAATAAATAATGTAAAGGAAAACTTACAAAAGTCCCAAAAGCCTGTAACGATATGACTAAAACTTTAAAATGTACATTAAAACTTAAACTCAAAAAAACATATCTGAAAATTAGAAATGTTGCCTTGGAAACGAACTCAAATCAAATAAGGTAAAGTGCTAATATTAAAGTAAACTAGATATAAGAATTAAGCAAAGCAGTGATACTTTAAACAAAAATACAGTATTGCTACAGTATATAAGTGATGCAAAAAAAACACTTTATGAACAGCCAAAAGCCATAATTTTTATTTTATTAAATTCAGTGCTAGCTACTTCATTGCAGTCTTAGACCGCCATGCTTCAATCCTGCAGGTGGTAAACATGATATTGAGCCTTTGATCGCACTTGCCAAATAGGCTTTACATCAAAGAGAGAACCAGCAAAAAGGGAAAACAGGTGAGAAAGAGAAAACAGAAGATACGAAGTGGGAGACGAAAAGAAAAATAGAGAGAATAGGAGGATGACAGTCGTTTCTAATGGCCCGAAATGCTTCTAATGGCCAAAAGCCTGAACCGTGTGATACTGGCTACACTTGGCAGGCTTCGGCATAGTCTGCTCATTTACAATGGCTTTTCTTTCTCACTCACACAGGGAACTGCTCTTTTGTTTCTAAGCTTTTTCCAGTCAATTTCGTGAAATGTGCTCATTTTCTTCCAATAACGTCCCAGCTGCGAACCAGCAACACCAAATGAGTGACAACAGCATTCACCTTTGCTTGTTTGGTTCTGAAGCATTAGGAAACTCAATATCTCAATGTGCTTCTTTAATGATTAATAGGAGGTTAGTAAGATTCATTATTCATTGTTTTCAGAAAGGGCTCATGCTTGACTTGATGTGGCCTGAGCTCTTTTGTCATCTGCTTTTGTCACGCGTGACTCAGTCATATGTTTCTTTCATCGCTCCTCCATATTGCATGTCATCTATTTTTTGATTCCCTGTTTGTCCAGCCTATTGCTGTGGTCACGATTCTTCATCTGGGAAGGGAAAATCTATTGAAGGTCTCCAGACGTGGCTGACGTCACCTTCCCAGAATTCCTTCACCGTTTCGAGTGACTTTATGCACGTTTATTCTTTTTTAGTGGCAGGATTTATCAGGTAACGGATGAGCTTGGGTCAAACCTCTGGCTTATAAATTAATCACACAGGTTGTGGAAAAGCAGGATTTGTATGTGAGCAGATCTCCCTATCAAACAGCCTCTGATTTCTAAACCCAGATTAACCTCTATTTTTAGGGGCATGCAAGTTTGTCTTGCATTATTGATGATTTTTGCTGTTGCTTTTTGGAGGCTTGTCTCAAAGACATGTCCCAAAGTCTAATGAAGGTCTTTGTGAGTGCGTGTCTCACTCTTTCCAAATTGATGCCCCCTGGTACTCTTTAAATAGCCTAAGTCTGCTTTTTTTCTCTCAGATACAATGCAGAAGAACACCCAATTTATGAATGCAGTGATACTGCAGAGCTCTGCGAACAGGCCACAGCACAATCTTGCAGAAAAAATAAGACTACAGAGAATGTATATATATATATATATATATATACAGTATATATATATATATATATATATACACACACACGCACCTTTTATATATAAAACATAATTATTTATAATCTTTTATTTTTAGATAATACAGTATATAACCAATAATTAGAATAAATAAAAATGTTTAATATGCTGCTTCTTATAAGTTTCTTAAAGACAACTCAGTTTACAGTTTCTTTCTTTTTGTATTAACATTTGATTAAAGCCATTGGCTCAAAATATCTAATTTTGTGTCCAAAAATAAAGAAACTCATACAGGTTTGGCAAAATGATAACAGAATTGAAATTTTTGGGTGAACTATCACTTTAAGAAACTTCCCAAAACATGGCATTTTTATGTATTACAATTTTTAATAATAACAGCATATACATTTTTTGTTAATATGTTTTATGACAGGAGTAGCACCGTTTCGAATTGTTCATTTGAGCTGAATCTTTTTTCAGTGACTTGAGTTCAATGATTAGTTCAGAACTCAGTCTGATTCAGTTCAAAGTGCCCCATTATGCCATATTTAAGCCTCCCAATATTGTTTTGGGAGTCTCCTACAATAGGTTTACATGCATGCAAGGTGAAACAGCGCTTCTGATTTCTCAAAATATGTTTAATATCACCTCATTTTCCGATGATTATCCAACAATTGGTTTGAAGCAATTCTAAGATTCAGTTTCTCTAAACTCCCCCTTTCCGTGAGCCTACTCTGCTCTGATTGGTTGTCTGAGTCTGTTGTGATTGGTCTACTGCATACAGTGAGTCAGAAATGATAGGCCCCTTGCCATACATCTGTATTTTGAACTATTGATGGAAATATAAGCATCTATTATTTATCATATTTACAGGTCATGATTCAGTGGAGCTGCTGGTCCAAATAAACTGGGCACTGAAACATCTTCCAAGAGCAAAGCGTTTTGTGTATCCCACTCTGAACTCCCGAGATTAGAATATCAGTCTGTGTTAGTGGGCGGGGTCAACTTGTTTGAGGCCGGCCAATGGAGAACATAGGCAGGAATTCTGCAAATGTGTTGAAATGTGATTCGAATTACCTGCTTGTTTAGCCTGTATAGAATTGATTCTTTATTTTGAGAGACAGTAACTTTATTTATCGTGCACTTTTGGATTTGCAGAATGTTTACTTTCACATATAACTACATTACACTATTCATGAAAGGCAATATTGAAAATGGCACAATAAGGGCACTTTCAAGTCTCTGATTCAGTTTTTGAGTTTGACATTTTCATTTTTGTGTACATTATTCCTCTAAAGAACCCAATTGCAGCCACTGTGGAGAGACAGAAAAGCGCATTGGAGCATATACAAGCATTGTGTCGGGGTCACGTCCTCTGTGCTTGTCTTTAGCATTCACCAGTAGGACAGATGGTCACATGGCAACCATCCCACCTCTGACAATACAGCCTGTCTGTCATCCGGTAGTCAAGGCTACAGTTACAAAAGCAAAACGGTTTGTCAAACCTCTCTCAATACCAGCACTCAATATACCTCCACACGTGATTCATTCACAATCCCAGCTATACTGCAACCAACAGCAGACGTAATATCAAATAATGAATTCTATCATCTTTTTAGAGCTCCCAAAATAAAAAAAATCAAGGTGGATATTATTAACCAAGGATGCCTGTTTGGACCGAAGCACAGACAATTATTTGATACCGGATCGGTGGGTATTTATAAAGCAAGGCCGAGAGCTTTTCTCATTCGCTCAGATCCATTACAGCCAAGTGCATCGGCCTCATCGGAGGCACCAGCCAGGGGTTTTTAGCATGAGATAGGATTCTTGAAAGCATCTATTTTAGTTCATGGATGTATGCCGTTATCAGCAGCCGGTACATTTTGTATGATTCTCTAGGCCAGTCCGGCGCCCGTCAAAATATGTCTGGCTTTCGTTTTTACAGGACACAGAGGCTACATTAATGCAATTACAGCACACGCATGTACATTACACTGACCTCTGAGCATTTCAGCATTGCAAAAAAAATCTCTTTCATTGTCTGCTGGACTCCTATCAAAGAGCGTTCAGAGAACTGACTCATGTCTGCTCAAGGCAGACATAAAAACTAGCTATCTTTCACTTGCTCAGGATGATTTCTTCACATAAGGTGGCATGAGTAATACCACCAACAAAGCAGTGTTCGCTAATTACTTCACTTGTGTTTGGTTTGGCTTGTTGTCAGACATTTGATTCGCACTCACGATATGACAATGGAAGGCTTTAACCTGTACAAAATAAATGTTGAGAAGCAAACCATTCATTTACGACTTGTGTTGCAGAGTCTGTAGCCATTTCAGCGACATGTCCGGTCTGACAAGGCAGACAAATGCTGTGAGACATGAAAATGGAGGCGGGCTGACGTGTCGTTATTTATCAGAAGCGTCTTCTTGACCAGTCGATATCAAAACAGCCCACAGTTCCTGCTGTTAGACATGACTTTGACGGCATTATCAGTAAATTAAAAATTAAGGATGAGTTCTAAATAACTAATGAATAACTATTTAAAAACAAACTTGAATGGTAAAAACAACATCTTGATGATCAAGCATACTGAGTCGTTTTCCTTTTTTTCCCCTCAGATTCGGAATTAATTAAATAAGCAGTCAGTCCAAATACTGCCGTTTTGTCCTTCTATTCTTCGCATGTCTGTTTAACACTGGGTGTCTTGTTACATAACACTGAAGGTTTGAAATCATAATGCGATTCTTCTCGCTGTACGAGCTGTGCGCTGCATCTTCTGCCAAGCAACTGAAAATCTCTCACGAGTTCAGCGCTCTGGTGAAGAGAGAGAATGAAGGACATACTGAGACTGCAGAATATCACAGACCGATGATAATTTTGTGAGCTTTTCAAAATGTAATGATTAAATAACACCAGATTTACTGTAGGCTGACAAACAAAATAATGGTCTAGTGGTCCAGTGATAAATGCTCATAATTGATAACATCATTCCCACTTCCTCAGCGATAAAATTAGCTTGTTTGGCGAACTGTCCGGGGGACAGGCAGGGAGCCCGGCGGCCTCCG
>JAUCNO010000425.1:13417599-13432697 GCA_032353835.1 Enteromius viviparus
TATATCATATGCTGAAGTACATTTCTGGAGTTTTAAAGATTAAAAGAAAAAATAACAAGAACCGTACCGAACCGAAAGCCGTGACCCTAGAACCGCAATACGAACCGAACCGTGGGTTTTGTGAACCGTGCCACCCCTAGTACATATGGATGTGGAAAACATTAAAATGTCTTCGTTTACAAATATAAAAGTATTCTGAGATCATAAACTGTATGAGGAACTGTATCACAATAAGTCATAATTCAAAACTGATTTATTAAAATACTGTTATCATAAAAATCATTACTTAGCCTGGGTTGTTGTATCATGTTATAATGCGTGTGCTTATAGGCATCAGCTAATATGCAAATAAAGAAAGAAGGTAAATTCCTTCTAGGTACAGAAATACTATATTAAAATCATAGTCTCTTGTCTGCCAGAAACTACTAGGCCCCAAAAAAGTTGATCGTTAGCAAAGCTAACGCTGTTTTGATCATAGTTATGATCACTGTGCTACACAATCTGCTCCTTTCTGCCCCTATTTCTTTTTTTCACTAATGTTTAGTTGATGAATAGCACCCAGGCGGATGTCATGGTCTCTCTGTATCCATTCAGAACTACGAAACATTAGCAATGCTAATAGGCTAGCATGTATTTTCTTGTTTATCCTGTTTCTTTTTCCCCTTTTCATGTCTTTTCTGGGTCCTAAAGGAGCTGTTAAACCCTTAAATGTTGTTAGCTTCAATCTGTGTATGCATGTTGTGTTGCGCGAAAGTAAGTCTATTTGAATTTTGTGTTAGTGTATGAGGTGTGCTGGTCTACATAACTGTGCAACTTCAGAGTGTATACTTTACGCACAAGAATGTAAATGCTTGGCTGATGTTGTAGTAGACTATAATACATACAGTACTCAGCCTTAATTCTCAAACGCTGATAGATAGCCTTAGATTTATATGTCTGTGCCATTAAGCTTAATGCTATTCAGGTAGCTAACAATAAACAAGTAAACTTGATCTAACTTGATCTAGTTTTCTCAGAAGGATTTTGCGCCACCATGAGAGTAGCTGACCACAGAAGAAGAATGTTCATACGAATTGCCACTATAGTGCCCCTTGTGGCAATACTAATAATGCAATTCATAATTGCACCATATTATGTCACATTTATGACAATGTTGACATTTCCATGTGCCATATTAAATGAAAATAAACACTAATCTTGCCGCAATGCATTCTGGGATTTAGATTTCTGTATCTCAGTAAAACTGAACCTATTACAAAACATTAAAATAGTTCAGTTGTTACTTGCATTTGATAGAGTACTTAGAAAGTGTTAATCTCATACTCCAGATTTGCATCTGTGTAAGTGTGATTCTTTATATATGTTACTATAGATACAGTTTGTGATGATACAGTATGTATGTGTTTTAGCGGTGTGTGAGTGTACTAAGCATGCGTGTATGTGAGATAGTGCTGGAATGGTGATGGGTCAGGGCACTGTGAAACATCAGGCCTCACAGCCGTGGGCTAATTTTAGCCCTAGCGCACTGTACACCGCTACAGTATCTCTCACACGGGCAGATTAATAGAGTTACAGAAGCCTCTACTGTATCACTGCTGTTGCCCGAGCCATTCCCAGAGACAGCGGTGGGAGGAGAGAAAAAAAAGAGTGTGGAGATACAGAAGGAGGTCGAGAAGACGAATAGAGAGGAAAACAAGAGAAAGTATGGAGTTTGAGCAGCGTTTCCTGCAGCCCTGCAGTTCATTAGGTTTGCATAGGAATGAATGAGAGATTGCTGCGGTCAGCAGGATTTTCAGTAAAATGCAACCCAGGCTCTTTGGGAAAACGGGATATTATGGTGCTTCTTGCGAGTTTTGCGAAACGCACAAAGTTCAGTTGTCACATTTGTTTTAACAAAAGTTCCCATGTTTTTTTTACATTGTACATATAGAGGCATGTCCTGTTAGTAGTGTGAAAAAGTTTACACAAAAATGAAAATTGTGTTATCATTTACTTACTCTCAACTAGTTGCCAATCTGTTTGAAGTTCTTTGTTCTGCTGTTTTGACCAATGGCTTTTTTCCCCCCTAAAATAGTTGGTGACCCCAAATAGCCAAATTGCATTTAAAAGTAACATATGTTGCATAAGCAAATGTGAGATTAAAAAAATTCTTATGGAGCGGGTAATGGGTTGTACAACAACAAAAAATGTCATGCAAATGTTTGCAAATCAGATTGCTTAGAGATCATAACATATTATTGGGCAAGGACCTACATGAAAATAAATCTTTATCGATTGACAGTCTTTTTCATAATCATAATTTGCATGAAAATTAATATAAATTGCTGATCCTTTACTCCCACTAGTGTTCATTTCAGCTAGAAACTGCAGTGATTTTTTTTTCAGTGAACATTTTTGGACCTGAAATTTAGGTTGAGGCACATTTTTCCAATGATTCCTAGGGTGAAAATGCACTCATAAACTGATTGGATTTTATTGTTATGTGTACTAGAATAAACGTTGACCTTGCAAGGCTTGCTTTTCCTTTATATAAATTGTTAAATTACACAGTAACATGATTAAACATTGCAGTTAAGACCCCATGCAAACACTTATCACAGTTACAGATTTAGAAAAAGCATAATCTGAAAGCAGTTACAAATTAAACCACCAGTCTAAGTGAACACAAATGTTCCTTATGCTTCTACAACGCATTCACTATGTTCTGTAAATGAAATGACATTAAATTATTAACATCAATTTACCATTGAGCAAATATAGATGTTCCTGCTGCTGTTCTAGTTTAATCCACAGCACGAACCTCTCAAAATTATTAAATTAAGTGACACAGCAACAGTGTTTTACCATATTTTTGGATAATTGGCTGGATTATAAATTACCTATGAAAAATTAGCAATTTTTTATACGAATGATGGTTTATTTACATAAGTAAGCAAAAGGAAGGGGAAAAAAAAGATAAATAATGTAGTATATATACATGCATCAGTTTTTATTCCTCTGAGAGACCTTGCCCTTGGGTTGCACTGCTCTCACAAGCCTGATCATACTTCCCATGAGACACTGGGGGCACAATGGAGCACAACTTACAAACCCACTGGGGTCTATACTGTATATCTGGGAGAGAGAACACAATTGGTTGGATGCAACTGATACGCAATCAAATCACTAACTACAGAAATCTGCCTCTAAACATTACTAAGAGGAGAAGAGAGAAAGGAGAGCGAGTTGGAAAATAATTGATAGTAAGTAAGAGTAGAGCACCCCGAGGCTTGCGCTGGCATTCACCGAACTCTCCACTTGACTCAGCTGCCCATGTTTCTATTGCCTACTTATTAGCATTTTAAAGTATTTTGCTTTTTTTAATGTCTATTACTCCTACTCAGTTTGACTTGTTCATTCGCTGCTTCACAGTTTCTCACCAAGCTGATCACATTTTACATTTACAATTACATGAGTAAATGCATAGAAGTAGCTAGAAACACTAAAATAAGGAAAAGGTGTTTTCAAACTGGGGTTTAACCCCTGGTCTAAACAACTCATGATAAGTCTGTGTTCTTTCTTTCACTCCACATAATTAAGTATTAAGTATTACTGTTGCTCACAAAGGTTGAGTAGAGGTTGGTAGTAACCAGTTACATTAGCTTCATTACAATTCCTTAAGTAAATTTTTTTGGTAATTAATTCTTTTAAACCATATTTAAAGATAGGTACTCAAGTAATTTTTTTTTGTGGAAAAAAACTGTACTTTTGCTTTGTTACTGTTACATGCTAGTTAAAAATGCTTACATTTATTCCAAACACGCTGTCTACTTTTCCTTGGGCCATTAACGATGCCCATTCGCTCATGAGTAATTCATTCTATTGAGTCATTCTTTTGCTTTGCCTAATGTTAGACACAAATAATATTTACGCTTACAGTACAGAACATTTCTTTACATTTTGGAGAAGAGACGGAAGAAGATCCGTAAATGTGCATTTGTTTCATTATGTTCAGAAGATCATGTGAGGAGTTTTCACTCTTTTCCGTGTCAGAGGTTATAAAGGCCTACATATAGGCTTAGCCTATAACATATATATAATTTAATTCAGTTATGCAAATCTGTCATATGATCCTTTAGAAATAATTCTAATATAATGATTTATTGCAGTGTTGGAAACAAGATATTTTTGAAACGTGAAAAGTTCAGGATTTCTTTGAGGAGACAAACCTAATACCTTGCACATGTATGATTTTCCCCATGTGGACAATAATGCAGAATGCCTTGGGCTGCTCATTAGTTCGATCCGTGTCAATGGCAGTGCCTGGTAGGGGTTATCTGACGCTGGTGGTCTGATCTTTTAAGTGCTGTGTGCCCTTCCACCAGTAACCTTGAGCATCAATTGAGTGTTGTTGGTTTGCATTCCCATAGTGCTTCACCTCTACAAAATGCTGTTGTATGTTAGAGTTCAAAGACCTGAAGGCAAACATGTAACACACATGTAAGCTCCAAAATAATGTCCTCAAGCTATTATGTGATTATTCTGTATGGTAAAATTGCTAATGCAATTTAGCTAACTCTTTTATGCAATGTGACTTACAGGAAAACAATCGCGGAAATGGTCCCATTGCAGCAACCTTGGGTTAATTGCTTGTTCAAGGGTAGAATGGAGTTTGGGATCTCAGTAACTCTCCAATGGTGAATCACCTCCAACCATTGTATGACCAATTTTTCCTAGAAACACCACTTTATATATATAAAAGTGTGAGAGTTGGGCAGCATATGCAAAGGACCTTGAGACGGGAATCGAACTCGGGTCGCTGTGAGCGCAGTAGCACTGTATGTCAGCCCACTAACCACTAGGCTATTGGCACTGACAATAAAAACATCACCTGAGTTCAGATTTTTTTCCTATTTAAAACCTGACTAATCTGTAGTTTCGTCATATACCAAGACCAACGGAAAATGAAAAGTACTGTAGGCCGATATGGCTAGGTACTATATTCTCATTCCAGCATAATAATCAAGGAATGCACCAAGCATAATGATAATGCGCAGCCTCTGAAAATGCTGAAGACTATTTTCCGGTGCTGGGTAATATAATTGCTCCTGCTGCATCCATGATATTCCTAGCCCGGCCTAGAAAATTGCAACTTTTCATTTTATGTTGGTACATGATGTAACTACAGAAGAGTCAAGTTTTAAAAAGGAAAAAAGCTAAAATTGCTGCTGTCAGGACATGAGATAAGCTGAATAGATTTGAAAAAGTCAACTGTTTAACTCTGGGGGAGTTGAAAAATTAGCCTAAATTAGCCTAGCCTTCCTTTAACTTTTAAGTCAAGAAGAACACATTAGTATTTGAAGCCAGACACTTCTATCTTCAAAGCTGGAATTTGCTTTCCAAAATGTTTTTTGGAATTTTTAAGCAAATGGATTACATTGCCATTACTACAGACATTAGCACAACCTACTTGTACACCCAATTATCTACCTCAGGTAGGATAATGGCATGGCGGAGCAATAGTTTGATGATCTTGCAGAAAAAGCCAAAGTTAGCTACAGTACACTGTCAACATGTTTATAGCTAGCTACCAGAATAACAACGCTTTCGCTTCTCTATCTTGCAACTCTATCCCACCCTTGAGTACTGAGTCTTGTTACCGCTAGAGCAATGTTTAACAAGACACTTGCAATACATTGGCTAAGCATTAGTGTTTGTTTTGCATACTTGTGTAATGCATGTTTAGTTAGCCTTAATCCTTATCCAAAAAAACCTGGTGTCTGGGCCTGTTTGTGGATATTGACTTTAGATTGGATTGATTCTGAGGGTCTTTCACATGTCAGCACATTCTGATATTGTGTGTCGGTCCCATGAGGTGTATTTGCAGTCCTAGGAAAACCAATATAGATAAAATGCTAGTCATGTCTATGTAAGATACAGAAATTTCCTCAGGCTAATTTGAAGGTTAATGCATTTTGACAATATTCTTGACCTCACAACTCAGTGACTGTTACAGCCTCAAATCAGGAGGCGCCACAGGATTTGTTCCAAATTCTGTATTATTTTTTTCTTTTATCACAGAACCTAAAGATGAAGAGTGTGTTATTTCTGTGTAAAAATGGAATCATTAAAAAAAACGGTTTTTAAATAGGTTTACAAAAAAACTGCCATTAAAAAAAATAATAATCACAAAAAAATCAACACAAAGCTAGAATGTTTACACGTTTAGAGGAATCACTTTGAAGCTGCATTCAGGACACATTGAACTTCCATAATGTGAAGTATTTCAAGTTAAACAACAAGGGCTTCATTAGAAAACAGAGGCAGTGTAACAGTTTAATGATGAAAATGACAAAATAGAACGTTTTTGGTGATAACTAAACGAATATTTAATTACTAAAATAATAATTTCTTGCTAGAAATAACAACAAAAGTACAAAAATGTTGACGAAATATATATTTACACACAAACCGACAACTTTCAGGTGCAATCTTTTTATTGTTTATCTCAACAATCATGGAAGAACACATAGGGTTGTAGGATATCAAAGGCAGCGAAGGATACGTGTATGTTGCCTTCAAAAATCAATCAGATGAAGGCATCTCTTCAAATAGGAAGTGAATCTAATTGCCTACTGTACCTTGGAATGTGTCTGAAGGCAGCATTTTACAGTTTTTGGATGCAGCCAAGAAATGATATAGAGCAGGATTTTTCCCATCCACATGACCTTGCTTACTAGACAAGAAATGGGGATGGAGAAAGTTAAATTTTCATTAAACTATTCACAAATAAGGAACTAAATATGGTCTTTTTCTATGCATAGATTTAAAACATCTGTTCTGATCGTAGCAAAATGCATATGTGGTGAAAGAGATTCAGCAGCCTCTGTATTTCATAAAGAAATAGTTTTGTATCACATTACAAGCGTCAAACTCTGAAAGAAATTTGCAGAGACAGTTTGGGCTGTCTGTTCTGTTAACTCACAATGACGCCTCGGCTTCTTTGCAGTAACTCAAAAATAGTGTGAGACTACAAAAGGTCACCACATCTCACTGTGGGTTTTGTGGAGCATAAAATGAACTTAACCCATCACCGCAGCGTTCAAGCCCATACCATAAGTGGCCATTAAAACGCCATCAAATTCACACCTTTGTAATTCCAGCCGTATGTGGAGTGCAAGAGCAATCCCATCGACTTAAATATAGATAACAATTACCTTCAGCTTCAAATCCTGCCTTAATTTGGCAGGGGAAATATCCACTGCAATTCAGGGTTTATCATGCAAAACCAGTGACCACTGGAGCTGGGAAAAACATTAGTAGAGATCTTTTTTGGGGGGGTAAGTATTGAGTTTCTCAGGCCAGGGCTGTATAATGAAATAACTGGCCCGGATAGAAAAGAAACTGAGTGATGTGTGGAGTTAATGGGCTTTTCATGCAAATGAGGGATGGCTAAATTAGCCAGGGTGCCCATGGAGGTGTTCAGGAGAGAACATCAGCTTTGTTTCGGAGCCAGTGCTGCTGAAACCTTTTATCCCGTGCCGTTCGCTAACGATGAACGAGCGTGCTGTGCTATAACATGAACTTGTCTGATTAACTAACATGATCTTTATTCATGTTGGATGAAACTGACCAATTCAAATTATCAAGCTGTAGAAGTTGATTTTAAAAGTGTTTGGAGTTTCAGCCAGAATTGCAATGCCAAAATATTTCATAGCAGTGATGTAAAAAGTCAATATGAAATAAAACTGCAAAAATTTACATATAATGTACAGTACTTTCCAGCTGAAATATATGCTAGTGGCAGTAAAACACCAACAACTTTTTACAACTTTTGACTTTTTGGGGGCAGATTATTGATTAATAAATACTTATTCTACATTATGTTTATCTCAAAACACTTTTACCGTAGTTCATGATTTGCAAACAAATATGTTTTGATGTTTGAATCACATTACCAGCTCTTTCATATAGCTTTTCTGGTGTAGTAAAAATGCTCTGTAGCCCACCTGGTACTGTAGCTCATCTTTACACATTTCATGCAAAGTGCTAAAACAATAAGCTAAAAATTACATGGTTGCTTTTAATAACACTGTAAGTTAAGTTTAGGGTGGTTGGTATGTTATTTAAAATAGAAAATAGCATAAACATTGAATTTCAGAACTGCTGCGATATGTACGTACTGTACTGTAAAACTACAAAATAAATACAGTGCTGCCAGATTCATGTTCAAATTTCAAAATAACTCATTTGCATTTGTTTAGTATACATCTCGAGTCTTGTTAATGTTTTTCTGAATAGGAAAATTTTTTTCAAATGTTCAAAGATAAATTCTTATTTTCCAACCACTTTTTACAATTCATTAAATTCCCAATGGATGTATTTAAGTACTGCCATACATTTTTACACCTTGACAATCTTTCATCAAGCAGTGTGTCACATTATGGGAGTAAAATGCAATTATATTGTTGTAAATAGTCTGAGAAGTTGTGTTAGTCTAAATGTAAAAAAGTGATTATAGAACATCCACAATCTCTTTCGGTCAACTAAACCGAATAAATAGCAAAACAAGAAAAAATGTGAATCTCTTTCTCACACACACACACTTCCTCTAACCCTCTATCCATTGCTCTGCATTATTTCACTCCATTTAAAATTGCCACCCGCTTCCGTCTTGCCAAGCTTGAATTGATTTTTTAGGAATTCAAAGCCTTTCACCCCTCCGAGTCTCTGTTGTGCCAGCGCACAGTGTAGTTTGCATATGACTAATCATCTGCCGTGTTTATATGTAATCTCATATCATTTCAGGCCACGTCCCCTGCTTTGTATCTCCCTCTCTCCTCTCCTTCTCTTGGCTGTATTGCTTTTGTGAAACATAAACCAAATCTCTCTTGGCTCAAAACGCATGCAAATTTCTCAGGTGTCCACTACGAGGATTGTTGCAATGGTGTGTAAGAGCACCTAACATTATACGTAAGAGCCTGTGGGAGGCATTCTCAATGAAACCTCTAAAACAGTGTTCCCGATGGGTGGGTCGTGACCAAAACAAGTAGCAGGTCTGCTCTGACAATGCTAAATGCAAATTATGAAAAGCAACTTACCATAAAAACTGTGCGTGCTTAGGATAGCACAATTAGCTTGCTTTTAAAAGGGAGAAGTATATCTTTTTATGTCAAAGATACATTAACAATAAAGGTTTTAAAAGAACCTTTTAGTGAAAAGTTCTTAAAAGAACATTTGAATAAACTACAAAGAACCGTTTCTCACAACTGAAAACCTTTACATACAGAATGCAGTAGTTCTTCATGGAAACATCAATGCTAATAAAGTACCCTTAATTTTTTAAGAGTGAAATCCATAGAACAACCATTTTTGGTTCCCTAAAAAACCTCAGTGCTCAGTGAGCAGTTCTTAAAATAACATTTTTTACACTATCAAGGACCTTTTGCACAAATAAAAAAAAATTCCATGGATATTGAAGGTTCTTTTTGAAACCACTGAAACCAAATACCTTTATTGAGTCTATTTTGGTCCAAAATCATCTGTCACTTGATGGTACATATTGTAGATCTGGCCCAACGATTGTTCCAATCTGGTAAATCACACTTTGGATCTGAGGTATTGTCAAGTTTCCCATTTAGCCCATGTCAAGTGAACTATTTTGCTTATTTTTGGACCATTGCAGTTGATGGTTAAGCAGGCCTAAGTTGGTTTTGGTTTGGCCTAATTGAAAAGATTTGCCTTATCAGCAGGAAAAACATCTCAAGATTGTTTGCAAAACACATTTTAGTGACTTTTATATGATGTGGCATCATGGTGAGTTTCCACTCAATGTCTAATGTGAATTCCGGGCCCCTAAGCAAAACAAGTTGAGAACTGCAGCGGATTGTAGAACAGCCCTTTTCATTGCAGTTTTATTGATGCAGAGCTATTAAGTATCCCTCTTTTTTAGTGGGCGGAGATGAGATGGATAACATCTCTTTTCGTGTTGACTGTTGTTTTTGGGGTCGAGCATAATTGTTTTGAATCCTCCAGGGCAGTGACTCGTCATTCTGCAAGACGAAGTGCTCCTGTGATGTTAGTTTTTTTCTCACGGCATTATTAGCAATATAAATCTACAAAGAGGTGAAAAGACATGACATTCTCAGCTCTGTCTACATAGCGATTCTGATACAATATAACACTGGTTATTAAGAACAAGGGAGATTAGAGCAGGAAAGGCGTATCTAGCAGATTTTCAGTCTTACAATTAAGTTGAGTTGTTATAGACGTAGTGAAATCAAAATGTAGCCGGTTTACTTTTTTATTAAAGGTCACTGATTTTATTGTGCATGATTCATCAGTGCATGTTATACATAAAAATATGTATAAAAAAATGTAATGACTTTCTCTAAACTCTGAAATGACTATCCTGTTGAATAAACCACCCGCAGGGCCATGTGGGCTGGGAAAAACAATAACAAAAATACATATATGCTGCACAATATCCAATGCTATGTCACATCCAATTTGTAGGTATTTTACGAAGTGGCTATTTCGTATAAATTCGTGCGACCTCACTTGTATGATATTTGTACGATTTGCACTAGTGATGGATGAGATTAGGTGTAGATCATTTGTACAAATTTGTGGCACTTGTAAAATACGTACGATTTAGCTAAAATCATATGAAATTAAATGATTGAGGTCATACAGATTAGCCTATTTGTAAAATAAGCACGGATAGCCATAAGCTCTGGCTGAAATATTAGTTTACAGTTGGTAGATTGTTTAATATTTTAGAAATAAGTCTCTGCTCGCAGAGGCTGCATTTATTTGTTCAACAATGCAGTTAATAATAGTGAGATATTATTGCACTTAAAAAGGTTTATATTTTGAAATGTATTTAATGATGTGACAGCAACCATTACTCCACTCTTCATTGTTACATGACCTACGGTTTTCTTAAAGGCATAGTTCACCCAAAATGAATTTTTTTGTCACAAATAACCCTTCTTTATACTCTTCCAAACCTGTAAGACACTCATCTTCGGAACACAAATTAAAATTTCTTTTAGAGTTTTCTGACCCTTCATAGACAGCAACGCAACTACCAAGGCCCAGAAAGGTAATAATGATATCATTAAAATAGTCCAAGTGACATCAGTGGCTCAACTTTGTGAAGCTAAAAGAATATTTTTTTTGCAAGCAAAGAAAACAAAAGTAATGGCTTTTCTTTTCCTTTGTGTCAGTCGACGTGTGTTCACAAATGTACAATGAAAGTATTCTTGTAGCTTCAAAATAATTACAGTTGAACTTGGACAGTTTTAATATTGAACAAGTCAGTTGCAATGATATCTATGCAGGGTCCAAAAACATCAAAATGTTTTACTTTGTGTTCCAACAATGAACGAAGGTCTCATGGGTTTGAAACGACATGAGGGTGAGTAATTAATGATAGAATTTTCTTTTTTGGATGAACTGTAATATGCAAGATAATTACTTTTGTTATGCAACAATACGCCATCCGTGCAGGATTCTTTTATGAAACCACTGATGTTTTTCTCCTTGTGTTCCTCTTTCAGATTTTTCATATGACGTATGACCTGGCGAGTGCAGTGGTAAGAATCTTTAATCTGATTGGCATGATGTTGTTGCTGTGTCACTGGGACGGATGCCTGCAGTTTCTGGTGCCTCTTCTGCAAGACTTCCCTCCTGATTGCTGGGTGTCGCTAAACGGTATGGTTGTAAGTATTCAAAACTTTTATTACTCTTTCAGAACCATTTTCTGATTTTATTTTGAACCTCACATTGGATCAGGTAAAAATTATTATTTGATCAGTGGACAAGAAAAGGATTTAGTGAAAATGTTCTTTAAATGTTTAACTGTTCTTTATGAAGAGACTTAATAACAGTAAATTTATGCCAAGTTCACATAGTGTCAGAATTACCGTAATTACAAGATGACAAGTACTTAAAAATTATCCGTTTCTATGGCAACTTTTACATATCCAAGAGTGGCTTTGTTGGTTATGACAGCAACATACTTAATTTATTCGCTACATAAATTCACCTTCTGCAAAATACAGAAGAACAAAGAGCGCACCTGCTAAGACTAGTAATAATAAAATGGCATATCAAACTGAAGTATGTGTAGAGGTTGTTACTTAGCTGTTCGTCTGACTGTCTGATGCATAATGCATATAAAACTGAAAAGCACTTCATAAGCTCCAATTAGATTGCCTTTATAGCATAGCTTTTTAGGGGTCAGGGATGTGTATTTTTTCTTTATCCATTCTGCTTGGACCAAAATCATGTCATAACCTGTGTTGAAATGCTGAGTGCTTGTGAGAAAAATCTAATTATTAAATTAACCTGCCACCCACAAAACCACCCTCATCATTCAAAAGTCTGGGTTAGGAAAGATTTTGGTTTTCCAAAACATATATTTTTTTAATTCTGCAAGAATGCATTGAATTGATTAAATGTGACAGTAAAGAGGGTTAAATTGTTTACCAAAAAAAACTTGAATGGTTAAAATCACAAAAATTCTGAGTTTTAGAATTATTAAAATAATTATAATTATTACAATTATTAAAGTGAGGAAAAGAAAATATGTGTAATTTAAATAAATAAATATGTTTATTTTAAATCTATAATAATGTGCAAAAAATAAATAATAATAAGAAGAATATTTTGATCAAATAAATGCTGGCTTGGTGAAACTTTTTTCAAAAACATTAAATCATGTAGACACAAGAATTTTAAACGGTAGTATAATGTAATCTATATTTGATTTGTATATGTGAAATAATAAGTGCATAGTTCAGCTAGACAATTACAAGATCAAAGAGTTTACACTAAAACTTTCTTCCAGTCTAAGTTTTTGGCCAGAATAAGCTGCAATGTATCAATAGCTATTACTGTTAAATCAACAGCAATTTTGATGCTTTTACATGATGTCACAACAAAGAAGTGAGAATTCCATAACAGTCAGTGTTGCAAACTTAAATATGTTTGACAAAGTCATGAACAAACATCCAAACCTACTTACATAACGTGACCGCAACAATAATCTCACCACTTACAGTAGTCCACATAATGTTCTACGAAACCAAAAAGTAAATTAAACAACCCTAGTATACGAAGATTTGGACTTGCACGTCCCATTACTGTTAAAATCTGAGAAGCACTGGGCAGAACATTTTACACTTGACCTTTATCAAATGAGAGCTGTTCAGCTAATCAGGACAGATGGCTCGCTGTAGTTTTTCACCGCACATCATGTTGCTGCTAAATGGATGTTAAAATGCCAAGATCATTTTTTTTTCTTCTCCCAGCTTTTTCGAATGAGTTCAACTCACATTCCAGGTCAGATTGCAGTGCTGGTAAAAGCATTAGGCTTTTTTAGCTCAAGGCCAACTGTGTCACGCTGTTTTTAGGAAGTCAGATTTCTCAGATTTCCCGCTAACAAAAACGATGCATTCACTTTGAAAGCTTGCGCAGAGATCAGCAGACGGCCTGTAATGGGCATGTGCAAATCTCTTAGCATATTCGTCTGAGCTTGTTAGTTTGGCATCACATTAGATGACAGTCTTGGGTGGTGGTGGTGGTGGGGGGTGATACTGCTGTTCTCGGTTACGCAACCATATCCCCTCAAGTGCTAGGAGGCTCTATCTAACTTTGAGGTGCTCTGGAGGGCCCTACCGGCAATCGTTGATAGTCGTGTTTTGAAATGTTGCGAAACCTCTGGCTATGTTGAACGTGACATTTCTGACAAATTACAGACGCTTGAGAAGCATTGGCTCTGTTTTTTTTTTTACATCTGAAACATTTTACGGCACATCGTTTTACCTCACATGCAAATACTGCATACAAGCAACATCCAAGAAGCCAAAGCTAAGCTAAGTCCTTTGTTACAGCTTTAACGCTTACAGGAAGTGACATTACTGTGCTCTAAATATGTATTTTTTTAATTCTAAACATTCAAATGCTCTTCAGAATATAGTCTAGTCTTTCTAAAGCTAAAGAAGAGGTCAAACGCTTGTGGCGTTTAACTGCAGTTTGATGTGATAGGAGGTTGATATTGTCCCTTGTGGCTCTGATTTAAACTCGGGTTTCTTATTTTTTTCTTTTTAACCAGAGAATGAGAACTTATTGCAGAACATGAACACTTGAGATCTGTTACAAAACCTAGTTGCATATAGATGGCATTTAAAACAAAACCCAAAAAAACATGAAGGCTGTGATACAAACATAATGTTCCAAATCAGTAAAAACAGTTTGAATGCTGCCTTCACATCCTCTGGGAAGTTCTGCTTACAAGCCTAGAAGTCATAATTACAATGTGCTTGCAAGTGAAAAAGTTGATGCGGGCAATTCTTTTTCACTTTAGCAAAAACAATGTTTTATGACTAATGCAACAAAATGAAAAGTAAATGACACACTCTGAGTGTGTAACTGATGCTTATCTTCATGTTTTATCCAGTGGAGATGTTGTTGGGAAATGTAATGTAATGTAAATTGGTGTTTTTTTAATGTTTTTGAAAAAAAAAAAAAAAACATCATATGCTATATTGCAAATTTAAAATAGCTATTTTATATTTTAAAATATAATTTATTCCTGTAATGCAATGTTTAATTTTCAGCATCATTACTTCAGTGTCACATCATCCTTGAAAAATCTTTCTAATATGCTGATTTACTACACAATTTACTACTTAATATTATCAATTTTTTATATATATATATAGGCCTGTCGCGATAGTCGATTAATCGATTAATCACACGATAAAAAAATGGCCTTAATAATTTTTCCGGCCGCGATAATTTCATTTGCATACTTGTTTGTTATCCGCGACTGAATGACAACTCTCGTTACCATAGCATAGGAGAAGCGAACCCTCTTGTCTTGCATTGTCTTTTGTGTGGGGAGGCGGCGCTTGTCAGTCAAATGGAATTTGTGTGGGAAGTGCTTGAGGCGACTGCAAAGAAGAGCGAAAAGACGAGACGCACGCAAGTTGTGAGGTGGAATTGGTTTCAAAGCCAAACGCGACAGCTGCCGTGTGGGAGCACTTCGGATTCAAACCGAATGACCGTGGTGAACCACTTAACCTGAGCGAGCCGGTATGTCGCATTTG
>JAUCNO010000425.1:13432797-13462715 GCA_032353835.1 Enteromius viviparus
AAAAATAAACGTTTTTGAATTTTGAAAGGCGTATGTGCATTATTATGCCATTATCATTATTCTAGATGAAAATGGTCAATTTTATCGTTTATCGCGATAATTTCTTGGACAATTTATCGTCCAGCAAAATTTGTTATCGTGACAGGCCTATATATACATATATACTTACATGTTTATATATATTCCTGATAAAGCTATTAAACCAGCCCAGTCTCACTGCAATTCGTACATATTTTACAAGGTGGCTAATTCGTACAAGTTTGTACAACCTCACTCGCACAAATTTATATGATTTTTGCTAAATCGTACATATAGTTTAAAATTTGTATGAATTTGTACGAATGACCAACACCCAACCCCATCAAGGGGGTTTAGAAAAATGGTGTTTTATAACGAATTTTAGGAGGAGCACGCACAAACGATCAGCCACCTGTCGCCAATATCCTCATTACCTAATTACCCTATCAGTAACTCTCTTCTCCACCTTAAATATCGCTCACTTCCTACCTCTAGCATCTTCGTTTTTTGAATCCCACCGCCTTCCCCTCACATCCCTCCTCAAGTCGATAAGACTGAATAATCAAAATGCATTACTTTTTGCTTTTCTTCCTCCTGGGGGGGCAAGCAGGGACCCGACAGGGCTCTGAGCATCACTCAACCCTAACCTCCTGGGAAGATCCCCTAGGGCTCCGGGTCTGCTGGGTTCCATGCCTATCCCCCGGACAATCGCCAAAAAAGCATTTTATTAATCGCAGAGGAAGTGTGAACAAGTGAAATCATACGAGTGGGGTCATACGAATTTGTTACCTCCTACGAATAATACAATCGTGAGACTGTGTTAATTAAACAAACAAATGAATGAATGAATGCATAAAATCTTATTGATTTCAGTATTCAGTATTTACAATGAAAACACTGCAATTCTACACCACTAGTGTCAACAAATGTCAAATAAGGACATTTAAACTTGTTTTCAAACTTTCTGAGCTTGTGTAAATATGATAATTCCGCCATAACTTGTCTCTTGAAATGTCAGTTGCCCCCAAACATGCGCATCAACCACCACTACTGAATGCAGATCGCTTAATTTTGTAAAACAGTCAATTGTGCCAGGGTTCATTCTCTTAAAATGAGCTTTTGTTATTGAGTCATCAATTCTGCAGGTGTTTTGATGCGACATTTCCTCGGCGAGGGGCTTCTAAACTGATAGAGATGCACCACCTCCTCCTTTCTGTAAATTATATCAAGACTGCATCATTATTTTCCATCTGTCTCATTCCCCTGGGCTTGGTTTAGATAAATGCCACAACCAGAAAATCACAACAGAAACAAACAGAAAATCAAAAGCAGGGGAAAGCGTTGCGTTTTACTTTTCTGTACGCATGCATTTTTATGTACCTTCTTAGTCAAGGTGTATTTTCCTCCCTCTCTCCTTCCTTCAGCGTCTTTGTGTGACTTTGAATCAATGACCTCCCTGTTTACCTCTGCACCACTTTCTCCTCCCAAAAAAATCAATGCAGATGAAAAATGAGCAAAGATTCCCAGTGCTGTCTTTTCCCCGTGCACGGATGGGGGTCACAGTGGGAGGCGGTGGCCCTGCTGCTCAGTAATTCAGGGTTTAGGTGAGCGAAGTGAAGAAGAGGATATAATGCCCTGGCGGGGGAGTGCTAATTGGGACATTGAGTCGGAGCAGACAGGAGGCGACACCGACTGTGTTACCGGCCAGGCTGTCGGGTTAATTTAGCCATCAGAGAGGTTAGCATTGGAGGAACGTCTGGGGATCTCGACATGCCTCCCTCAGCTGGATCCAAACCAAGTGAATGTAACTTTAAACCACCATGTAACTCATTACAGGGAAAAAAGAACAAGATTGGTTATATCCCACACTTCTAGCCTCTTTTTTTTTTTGCCTGAAGTGCTCTTATAATATTATGTAACTGTCGTAATGCATTCAAAAATATTACTGTTATTTTGTTTCTGTTTGGACCCAAAGAATAATCATTTTATAGAACAGCCATAACTTAATATTTTTTAACTGAAACTAAAACCATATTGTATTTTTATTTCATATTGTATCAATATTTATTTATTTTGAATAGTGACGAGAACTTTTATTTGAAAGCATTATGTGAAATCTATACCGTAGTAACAGTATTAACACTATGGAAATTAATGGAATTAATTAATAACTCATGATTGTTTAAAAACACACACACACACACATAATTCAATTAAGTCATTTTACTTGCAGAAATATTTAGGGTTTTTGCAAGTAGGTCTAATTTTGTTTAAAAATGTATATATGATTTCATAGAAAAATATATTTTGGGAATATTATTTTTTGACACCTTATAGTAATTCATGCAAACCCGGGTCCAAAATAAATTTGGGGGAGGGGGAGACTATTTGTGAGACTCTGAAGCTCTTAAAGCATTTGCAAATTTAGTTTGCTTGCTAAAAACTGCATTTTTTATGTAGACATAAATGCATTTTGAGGGTTTAAGGTTTCCTGCACTAAAAACAGACATAATTCATGTCAGAAAAGCCCAAAATTTAAAGATTTATCTCTTACGACCATTACAAATATTCAAATATTTAGAGCTTTTACAAGGTTATCCAATCCATGGTTACTGTGGATGTCTGTAATGTTTACTATTATAAATACATGCATTATAGAACAATATTAAATTCATTTGAAATCTTGATGAAAAAGTATACAATACTGTATTAGACAAGCTTGTAACCTACTTTTCATTTAAAAAATAGCTTTAATGGATGCACAACAGCAAGCCTGGTCCCTTTGAGAAGCTGTGAAGTGCATCTTTGCTTCGGTCAGTGTCCACTCAATACTATTGCAGTGCTTGATGCACAATGATAGTTGCAGGACCTATAGGCTGGACGTGGACTACAGGGAGATGATTCACAGGCTTTTACCACCAGTACAATTCACACAGGATTACTTTTACCAGTGGATATTGCTTCAAAACATTTGTGTAGACAGTAAAAAACACTTTACCATAAAAACATCTAAAAGTAATAACTGGTATAGCCAATTAAAAATGATCTTTAACAAAGGCTTCAAGCAGCACAACTACATATGCAATATTTCACATTGTACTGTATATCCAAATATATACTGTATGGTAAATATAAAATGGCAGTTGAAAAGCTTTAACAGTTAAATGCCATTAACAGTAACATATTTTACTGCTACAGTATGTAATAAAAACCTCTGATAAAAAAGTACATGAAATTTTTTCTTTGAGAAAAACAAGATGTTTTCAAAATATGCCCCTCTAAAGTTACTGATGCTCATTTTGAATACATTCAAAGCTAATTTATGCAAAGTAACACTGTAGATTTCCTCCCATTAAGTGCATAATTAATGATTGTATAAAAAAATGATAATTATGCTAAGAATTTATTCACTTGAGATAAGGTTTTTTGCATAAAGGATGTGAAAGAGTGATTATTAACCAGTGACGGCATTAGCCAAACCAACAGAGGTTTTGTGGGAAACACTGTCCATAAATCACATTTCTAACACGAGCCCTCTGCAAAAACACAGGGCAAAGAGGAAACATCAATAACTGTAATTGTTTTCCACATTATAAATAATAAATGAGTTTTTAATTGAATGATGTGTTGCACGCAAGTTCTTCTGCACATGTGATTCGGTCATGAATTTTGCATTACTGTCTGCACTACTGCTGCCAAACATTAATGAGACGCTTCATTTGATCTTCTGTACATAAAATAATCTACAGCATTCCCATGGATGGCTGTAATAAATCATTTGAATACAGCTCATGCAAGCAGAAGAAAATGTTTGGAGTATCCAGTTGGAATTGCAATTGAGTTTGATGACACCAGTGCTGCAGAAATTATACATTTTAAATTTGTATCCAAATCCTATCAAGTTGTATCTACATCAGGACAGTATGCATCTCTAAAAATGTCCTAAATGCTTCTAGGTCTCAAGGAACTTTTACTCATTTACAGAAATTGATTTGTTTGCTCATTTGCAAAAAAAAAATTAAAATAAATTCTAAATTTCCATATTTAAACACACTTTTTTAAAGGTAAAAATGACCTAAATTATTAATAAAAATGTATAATATATAAGTTAAATAACATTTTATATGTATGTATGGAGTCAGTAAGATTTTTATTTGTTGCCACAAAACACCAGATTGCATTGAAACTTTTATATTATTTATTTATTTTTTTATATTATTTTTTTTAGATAGATAGATAGATAGATAGACAGACAGATGATAGATAGATATTATAATATTTAATATTATTAAAAAGATGACAAAAAACAACATAAAACAATATATGTGCATGTGTACAGTATATAGTGTTATAGAATCTACATATTTTACATATTTATTCCTAAACATATATTATATTATACAGCAATTCTTAAATACACTTTTTTTTCTTCCTGGATGTAGTATAATGTGTGTGTAGTTTCACCTCAGGGACAGTCTACATGTGATCTTATACCGCTCTTCAAGCACACTCTGTCTCCTGTCAGCTGATTGGTTCTCGCTTGAATAGCTGGATAGTAACCGGGGTTGTGTGGGTGTGAGAGCGAGTGAGCAAACGAGAGAGACAGAAAGAGAGGAAGAGGATATAAAAACACTCTCTACACACCTTTAGACAACACTCACCTCACGTTAAGACAAAAGGTTGGTGTAGAAGTGACACTAAAAGCCCGCTGGCCTCTCCGAGTGCAATTTTAATCAGCTCTTGTTTTGTATTTTTATTCTTCCATTTCATTGGCCGTGGCCATATTTCTCTCGTTTAAACCATTACTTCAAATGCCAGTCTGACCTGTAAGGGCATCTCGTATGTTACCGTTGCACAAAATCGTGACTATTGCCTCTGATATAAATAACCACAGATGCATAACATATCCCAGAGGGCTCTGGGTGTGTTTTTGGATTGGATGGTTTGTTTTGGTGTTAAAGGTGATGTAATTACGTAGGTTGTGTGTGAGTGATCGATCTAAGAGCTGCTATATGGGACAGGTTTATGTGTGTTAAGTAACAGGCCACTGGTCTTTCAGTGTAATCACCAGACATGATAACAAACCCTGTAAAAGCCTCAGACTAATATAGCGCACCAGTTGGGTTTCGGTAGTAAGAATCCTATTTAGGTTCTCTATAGAGAAATTGATTTTTAGCATTAATGTATGACCCTTTCAAGATAGACCTACCATGAGCTCCAAGCAAATATATGCTGCTGTAGAAGCCCCAAGTGTGGTTTCAACTTTACTTTTTAAGTTTTTCCAAAATCCCAGAGAAGAATTAAACCACCCACAATCCTTATAGGAGATCCACCAATCAGAGAAGTTCTTGTTACCATGGAAACGGAAATAGAAGCGCAGTAACGGCTACCCACTACCATAAAGCATTGCAAATAAACCTACCAACATTGAATAAATATATTATTCATCCAATAGTTTGGATGAATAACTAAAGTGAATACGTGAATAAGTCATTTCTAAACCAAAGAGCTTTATTTGGGTCAAAGCAATAAATCCACCTCACCGACACTGCGAAAAACACATTGCGAAATCTGTGTGTGGAAACCGTTCTCCTTCATATGAAATTCCCACGGGATTCCTAATAAAATGACAAGATTTTGCCAGCATAAATTCACCAAACAATGATAAAAGAGAGTCATTTGCTTTGGTCATGAATGAAAGATTTTGTCATCTGAAAGAATATGTTAAGTACATGATTCAATGAATCACTCATTAAAAAGGCAATCATTTGTTTTAGTTGTGAATAAATTAGTGCTGTTGCATTAATGAGTTGAGTAACTGTTTCAATGAATTACTCATTAAGACTTGGTCATGAATAAATCAGTGAATTGAGTGAATCAGCATATGATTCAGTGATTCATTTCAAAACAGTAGTTACAAAGTAAGACGCAGAACGAGTCAGTGAAAATATCATTCCCTCATTAAAGAATTCAAGCACACAGGCTTATACCTTTTGTCTTTCAAACGATTTTTCATGTAAAAAAAATGCAATGTTCTGATTTATATTAGAAACAAAAATATTACTGGAACAAAAACATTTGAAATACCTGAATGCATGTACAGGCACACAAAAAGAAGCTCATCTGACCCTTCTGAAGAGAGCCAGAGCCTATAATATGTATTAAATCCAGTAATGTCATGCAGCCCACAACTTCCTTAAGTCCTCTTATCTCCCGCGTATGGCTCTTGATCTCCTGTAATGCTGAATTAAGAAGAATATCATTACCGTACCCTCTAAAGGTCCCCTGTTTTCTGGAAATGCTTTGAAACTTGTGGCTAGTTAAAGCGATAAGGCGGAGAGTAGCAGAAATATGGATGCGTGTGGCCTTTTGTTAAGTGTGTGCGTGTGTTTTAGGAAAAGACTGAACCTCATTTGAATTTTTATTGCACAGTAGCTCATCAGAGGAGAAAAGCCCAGTAGAACAAAGGTGATTTCCAGCTTATTTATAATAAGAAGCGCTACTACCTGACTCATTATCTTCCTGCTTAAACTTCTCACCCACAATGCACGGCATAATGTACACTGTAAGCTCCAACGGTATCCTCCTGTATTCTCAGTCACGTTTTTGTCCTAAATGCATGTAAAAGGCCCATGACTATTTGAAATAAAGAGGTTACTTTTATGCTGCAGGTGGGCTTGAATAGGGGGCGCTGTTTTTCCTCTTGCATTTTAATGGAAAAGATAACAGCAAAGCTTTGTTTTAATATTATACTACTTAATATTTTTACAGTATGTATACTGGGCTCAGTATGTCAGTGTTATTTTAGCATAATTGCGGTATTATTAATGATATATTATAAATTATTATTGCGGTATTTTAATGATATTTTGCATCATTTTACTTGTTTATTTTCATTTTGTTAATTTTGTAAATATTATTTATGTTTCAGTTTTTTAGAACATTGAGTTGTGTTGCTTTGCATGATTTTTCATCGTTTGCAGTTTTAGTTGAATACAGCAGTATGCTAATTTTTTATGATCAATATCTAAAAAAAAAAAAACAGCTACAACTTAGTGACCCGAGCAGGTTGCAAAATATTAACATGCCATGCAGCAATATTTGCCGCTCATTTTATTTTAAGTAGCATACTACGGTTCATCCTTTATCAATGCACGCTACTTTGTTTCACATACTACTTAAATAAAAGGCTGTTAAAAACTAATAGGCTGTAATCAGTGTATACTGCACAGTATCTGCATACTGTGAACAATGTACTAGTATTCCATTATGAACTAAAGACTGCATTTTCCAAGGCAATTATAAAGAGACGATCATAACGAGGAGTCATTTTGTGGGAGATTATGAGAGTAGATAAGATTGCAGAAAACCAAATTAGAAGGAGTAAGAGATCATTAATCTCAGGTTTATGAAAAGTAAATAGTCCTAAACAAAATAAAAACTTTGCTTTGTCTTTTTGGCACATACTGTACTCAAGGCACAAAGGCGGCCTAGAATATGCAGGGCCAGATGTTTGGAAATCTTGTGTCTTAATCATGATGTTTAAACTCTTTTTGAGAACTCCAATTACAGTAACGGAAGTTTGGATTTGATTTGTAAAAATTATATTAAACTGATTTATGTTAAGTTCTATTAATAGTATATGTGTCGATTGCTATGGAAAAACCTGTTTATGATTCACAGGTTTGTATTTTGAAATGGTGTTTACATGAGATACTAGTCAAACTGTTTTACTGTGGTAATCGACCGCTTCAGATGCTGTTGATAATGCTTAAACTGTGGTTAACGTGCAATGGGCCTTTAACTTTGATTTCCATCAGTTTTGCTGTGCCTCCTGAGATCAATAGCTCACACTTTTATTTAATAAAGTTTCCTTGTTATAGTAATTAATTACTAGATGTAAGGAATAAAACGGGGATCTGTTTGGGAGCCCGTAAAAGATTGCTTTTAATTCTCAAGAGGCCTGTTGAGACCATTGCTTGGCCTTTTGTTTTATCTCACACGTCACTTTAGATAGCTCAGCTGACATCCATCAGGAGACATACAGAGGGGAGAGGAGAGAAAAGGTGAGAGAAGAAGAAAAACAGATTGGTTAAAAAGGTAGAAGGAGGTAGATAGAGGGAGAAACCAGAAACCAGACGATAAAAAGAGGGCAAGAGATACTATTTGACAGTAAAGCTGGAAAACCATCCAAACCTGAAAAGACAAACAAACGTCATTGCTCTCAAAATGATTGATTGTGGTCCTGGGCAAAAAAATAAAAAATAAATAATATTAAATAATAAAAAAATAAATAAATAAAATAAAAGAAAATAAAATTTTTAAATAGATTTTTTTTTATTTAAAAACACTACTGTACTTTTTATGCTTTAAATAAAACTATTTTAAAATAAATTTAAGTTTTTAAGTAATAAAATTTTATATTTTCTGCATTTTTTATTTTCATTTGCAATCAGATTGTATGCATTTTATTTTATTTTGTTTCAAAATTATCCTTGCATGTTTTCTTAGTCATAAAACAGCTTTTTAGAACAACCAGGCACATAATAAACATTAATTAACATGAAAAAAGCAAATGTGTCAAGTGTTTTTTCCAACATCATTATTTAAGAGGCATATACACTGTTCAGGGTTCAGCAACCAATCAAAACATCCAAGATCGTTCTCTAAACACTCAGAAGATTAAGAAAAGGACATAGCCTACTGCCTGTTCAGATGCAAATGTCTCTTGAGTTGGAGGTGGTTTATTCGAGCTTCTGATTACTCTTTTCTGACACACTGGGCCTGGTAACGTAGCGTGTGATTAGCTGGAATGGTGGAATCGGATTGAATTTCAATTACTGCATGTCTGGTCACGTCTGAGAGAGTCACACCTGGGTGAGGAGAGTGGCCACACATTCACAGTCACATGAGAGGTCTATGACTCTGATACACTGGAGAAAGAACTTCACAGGTTTGTGACGGCACTTTTGATTTCCACTGTTGAACATGTGAATGAATTTTCCACACAAAGATAAGCAAATTTGTGAAAGGAAACCTCAACAAATAATGCAGATTTTTCTATTAACATGCTAATTTGCATTTATTAATTTACATGTCTGTTAAGAGAGCAGAGAGTGCACCGTTTATTTTCTTTATTTTACAAAAGTACACTGTTTTGTTGTTATTGCATATTTCTTTATTATCCCGAGTGCCCTCTTAATATATTATCTGTAAAAAGCTAGTTAGCTATGAGCTAAGCTGTCTCATCAACAACTTTAAATTCTGAAATTATTGGAAGTAGTTTCTCAACACTGTGTATATGTGCAAAGCCATGTGCATGTGTAGATATTTTAGTGGTTTATGTTGGATTATTGATGTCTGTGCACGTGAAAGTCTCGTGTGGCTATTATGCGGATTAGCTAAGCATTATGGAGCAATACACAGACACACGTACACCTGGTGTGTAGTTTCTTTTGTATGCCATCTCCCTCTGCAATGCTCTATGTGGTGCTGTCTGGCTATGACACCTACTGTAACACACACTATAACATAGACACAGATTATCAGCCAAATCAACACATTTCCCAAGTGGGCTCTTCTAATCATCGGCAGACCACTTAAGGACCCGCAGCTATCAAAAACGCTGGTATAAAGTGTTAGTTAAAACAGTGTCTGAGTGCAGAGGATGAGAGATTGTAGGTGTTTATGGAGTGAGTCTGATTGGGACGGATCCCTTCTCTTGACATCTGGTCATCAGAAACTACAGAGGAAGATCCTTTGGGTTCACAAATCAGATTCTCTTCCGATTAGGTTTAATTATTTAATTCTTTGTGGTTGAGAATTTTTCCAGTTGAATATATATATATATATATATATATATATATAAAGGATAATAAGACTAAGTGACTTGGGATAATAAGAACCCAACCAGAAAACCTTAACAACCACTTGAAACCACCTAGAAAACATCTAAAATAAACCTCTGAACACTTTAGAAGCCACATTGCAACACCCATACAAGTTTATTTGCATTGCATATTTCATACACAATGGTAGTTCCACGTGGAAACACCATAGCCATGCTGTACAGGTAGCAACTATCCAGAGATCCTTATCCATGATCAAGCAACGCCCTAACAACCATTCAGAACACGCTAGCAGCTTCATAGTAAAACTGCAAAAATGTTCTAGCAACTACTCACAACACCCCAGAACCTCTGTAACAACCACTCAGAAAACCAACCCCCTAGCAGGGCCCTAGCAACAACCCCAGCAATTTTGTAGCTACAGTACCACCCAGAAAACTGTATCAACCATTTATCAACACCCTAGAAACGATACCCACTCACAACTAGGATTGCAAAGGGGCAGAAACTTTCTGATACATTTTTGGAAATTTCTAGAGGTTTTTTTTTTTTTTGTTTTTTTTTGAATATTTAAGAATTTTTTTTTTTTAAATTTTCTGTCCCTTTGCAACCCTACTCAGAACACCTGAGCGATTCGAGCTCCAACCCAGAAAACTGCATCAACCACCTAGCAATGCCACCCACTTGTTTGCCAATGATGGTTGCCAATTAGACGAAAAAATTTATGACAAAATTCTGGAAATTTCGGGAAATTTCTGAAAACTTTAAATTTTTCAAAAAATTTACAGGTAATTATCTTCCCTTTTGCAACTCTATTCAAAACTCCCAAACAATTCTGTAGCTGCAAGATAAATGAACATTAAAGATTAAAAATTCTTTATTTTTGCAGGAAAAAACAGCCTCATGCAAAGCATTTCTGGGAACCAATATCAGAAAAAGGTTGATAAGGATTTTTGGTTGCCAGAATGCTTTGCATGAGGCAGTTTTTTATAATTGTATTCTGTAAAGAAAAATATTTTTTTTGTTTAATGTTCATTTATCTTTGAACAAACTGTTGCCAATAAATTTGATAAATATAAATTTACAGTAAGTTGCTGGCATCCAGCTGCATAATCACAGCAAATCTTGGAAAACAAATGGGATCTGCACAGAATGGAAGATTTCTGAAAAGTGAATCATTCAGCTTGTAACAACCACCTAGCAACGTCCAAACAACCACATAATACCACAACAGAAAATATGTCAGTAACAGACAATCCAAGTCGATATGCCATGACAACATATGACACAGCAGCTCTTTATGTCATTCCATCATAAAATGCATTAGGGAATATGATGCTAATTCCCCCCTCCCCCCATGTTTGCAATTACGTCTTAATTTTTCCATCAGTCTGCAAAAGAAATCAGCAATCTGCATAGAGATTAGATTTGGCAGTAATAGGTGACTCAGTACTGCAGTTAATATAACCGTAGAGAGAGAAAGCGAGGACATCAGGAGCATTTTCCTGAAGTTATTCTGACAGGCACACACACTCAGCAGAACTAGCGTGTGTGATACTAGCGTGCCGGCTAGCCGTTTGAGAGCCCTGTGGGTTGGCAGGCAGCGCCATGCAGGTTTAAGAGCGGCTTCAACAAGCATTTGTCGGCTTCCTCAGCACTTTTTTCTCTTCAAAATGAGCAGGAAGAGATTCAAACAGTCAGCAATTCCATTCCTGACTCCATCCATGAACATGTGAGGAAATGTCACATCCTCACATCCCTCCAGCGGGCTTCACATAAACATGACACGCTGAGGCCATCAGAAGTCATATGGGTCTTGTTTTAGTCTGTGCTCTCAGTTAACTAATGTCTGTGAGTAATGCTGACATTGAGGAGTGACAGAGCAAACTGAAAATAGCTTCTGGGTATAAAATAAGTCAGAGAAGCAAATTCATCTGAGCAATGCTACATACTCCCAAAAATATCCAATGCTGATTCATCAGGGATTTTATAAACAAATGGAATTAGACATGGTTTGTTTTTTATAAAAATAAAAAAACACATATTATTATACCATTATACACATTATACACATATACAAGTTTTACAAGATTTCAATAGAGAAATGACTAATTCTATGTTTATTGATAACTAATGCTATTTTTATTATAATATTTATACAACATAAAATGGGAAAATATATAATTTTATAATATAAAAGAATATTTCTAAAATATTTAGATTTTTTACTATTATACACTAATATTTATCACAACATAATACATAATGATATACTATAATATGATATAATATAATATTTCCAGATGACTAATACTATTTTTATCAAACTATTATACACTAATATTTAAACACAACATAAAATGGGAAAATATGTAATTTATTATTTCTAGATAACTAATACTATTTTTATTATACTATTATAATAAATAGCAATATATAATATAAAGTAGTGTTGTCAAATGATTAATCGGGGTTAATCACATCCAAAATAAGTTTTACATTTGTGTTTGCTCTGTGTATAATTATTATGTATTTAATAAAGACACACACATATATTTTGAAAATATATATTTGCGTGCATTTACATGGTTTATGTTTTGCAAAAAACATGGTTTCGGGAGGATCGTGTACGCAGTAATCTCCCACGGCTAGTCACCGATTCCCTAATCAAGTACACCCAATCACATCCACTTTCCTTCCCTATAAAATATCCCAGCTCTGATGTTCCCACATCTCGCTTTGATCGCACCCTCCTCCTCCCCTTCTCCACCTTTATTCCCTTCTCCCTCGTCAGGGGGGCAGACGGAGAACGAGCCGAGCGCCGAACCCTCACGCACACCCTCGTTAGGGTTCTTTTCCCTAGGGTTCGGAGTTCGCCGTTTTCCCGGCTCGCTTCCCAGACAGCTCGCCAATTTGCGCTATACTTATACTCTGTTATATTACCAGGAAACGAGAACTCTTGAAGTATATATTAATAGAAATTATATCATATCTAAATATATTTACCAGTACCACAAGATGGTAAATGTAACATATTTTTCTTAAATATATACAAGCACAATGTGTGTTTATACATGCTTATTAAATATACACAGTGCATCCACATATTTTATGTAAACAAAAACTTAACTGGCATTTGACAGTACTATATAGAAAATATGTAAATGACAAAAAAAGGCTACAAATAACAGTATCAACCACAACAAATGCTTGAAAAGTTTCAGCCTTGTTTTTATGAGCTGATGTATTGATTGCGAGTAGGGTCAGACACGCTGCAGTGCATCTGCAGTACAGTTTGTCTCTTTCTATTCGCACAGTTCTCCATTAAAATCAGCTGCGCTAATAGCCTGTGAGAGGATTGAAAGTGTCCTTCCTCTTCTTCTCCCATCCGGCATGAGGGATCCACAGAGCTGTGCATCAACTGACAGCAGCTAATAGAAGTAATCCAAGTTGATTAGCAGACACCAAAGCCATCACTTCTTTTAACACCCCACTGCAAATGACACAGAGACTAAAAGATGGTGTAGAGATGGAGTTTTTTCTCAAAGAAAAAGAAATGGGTGAAAAAAAATATTATGTAAATATGTATAATTATTTTCCATTTTAAAATTCATATAAACACACAGATAAAACATTTAAGCCATTTAAAAAATTAAATGTGTCAAATTAGTGTCAGTCAAACGATAATACAATACGATGTGTGTATACGTGTTTATATTTATTCTTTTACATAATATTGGCTGTTTATTGCTTATTGTAAGGCAAAATAGTGTTACAAATAAGTATAAAAATATAAAATCAAATGGAAGATTACATTGGACAGATAAAAACAATAAAATAAAATAATTACAACAAATAAAAATGTAACAGGAAATATGGAAGATAATATAGAGAGACGATACAGAGAATACAGGGAAGAAGCATGGAGAGAGATAGTTTGTCAAGCATGAAGGTCAAGTTGGCAGGATGCTCTATGCAGACTCACTGATATTTTGCCTGCAAGCGTGCATGTATTAAATTCACTCCACCTGCTTTTCTATTGCTGACTCTTTCTTTTTGTGTCATCCTCTCATCTCTGTCTCTATCACTTTCTTAGAACGACTCCTGGGGAAAGCAGTACTCTTACGCCCTATTTAAGGCTATGAGTCACATGTTGTGTATCGGGTACGGAGCCAGAGCGCCTGTCAGCATGTCGGACCTTTGGATCACCATGTTAAGTATGATTGTGGGCGCCACCTGTTACGCCATGTTCGTGGGTCACGCTACAGCCCTCATCCAGTCTCTGGACTCGTCTCGACGGCAGTACCAGGAGAAGGTAAGCACAGCCTCATTGGTTTCATTCACCTGGCGGCTTTGTTTGCAGGTATTCACGCGTTATTTTGATATTTACACCACCGTGCCTTCGCTGGATGTGCATGCGATGATACAACATCTCGACAGTGAAGTAATCTGTGTCGTTGTCATGTATCACATTATGAGCTCATTGCTCATCAATCATTCAGGAATGACATCAATATTGATGTCACATTAAAGAAATTCTAGCTTCATGGGTTGCACTCTTCAGACAACATGTACAGGTTGAGCTACATCTACAGGGCTACACTTATTAGATATGTTTGGGTAAACAGTACGACCAAAATGAGTTAGTTAGTGTCTTTGCAACTGTATATATTATCAAAAAATTATTATTTATATAATAATTGAAAATTATAATTAATAAATATTTATATATTTTTTTAGTAACCAAGAAAATTAATTACTATTGATATTAAATTGTCTTAGTTATAAAAAAAAACATCAATATGATTGTTCAAATAATTATGAAATTTTGTATTTTGTCTTATTATTTAAAAATCAAGAAAATTAATTCTTATTATTTAGTAATAAATATTCTTTATATTTGCTAAAATAACACTAATTTTTTTTAGTAAATAAAATAATAATAATATAATTTGTTATACAAAAAGACAATATTAATATTAAATATAATAATAATAATAACAATAATAATAAATTGATTCTTATTAGTTAATATTCTTTACCATCCAAAAATATTATTATTATTATTATTATTATTATTATTATTATTACAGCAGCTATCGTTTAAAAACAATGAATAATAATAACAATAATAATAATTACACATTACAAATAAATATTTATATTTAGTCATTTATATTATTGTTTATTATTGTTATTTTTATTATTACTACTGCTACTAAAAACAAGGAAAACAATAATAATCTTATGAATTACTAAGTATTATTTAATTTATGTAGTGTTTAATTATTTTATAAATACAAGTTTTATTGTATATTGTATTATTGTTACTATAAATGTATTATTGTTGTTGTTAATATAATAACAACAACAACAACAACAACCGTTTATTCACTTCTAATTAAGTAAAATTGCTATACAAAGTCTAGTTTTAAAAATCTACCATAAGTTCAACAGTAAACAATAATGCACGTTTCTGAGTCAATGCTGTCGCTGTTTGACACATACCTGCAGTTCTCTGACCTCAGCTGTATAGTTCATTACCGAGCTCAATCGAGGATTGTGATGCTTAAGTCATCAACTCAGAGATGCCACTGTGTATCGATTTAACTTCCTCTAAACAGCATGCCATTTCCTCCCTGAGAAACCATGAGAGGACGGATTGGCAGATTACCCCTCATTCTAGCGTCTTGTCTTTGAAGGCTTGTTGTACCATTAGTAGATCACTATATGCCTGTGCTTCAAAGAGGATTTATCCCAAGTGAACAACAAAAACTGGTCAAAGCATGCACGAGGGGAGCCAAAGCTGCTTTGTCCCGTGAGAGAACGGGGCCTTATCTCATCTGGGCTTTGTTTGGGTGGCAAACCCGACCTCAGTGAACCGGGTTAGCGTCACAACACACATGCAACGGCATGCCAACACGAGCCATCAGGTTCTCTATTTAATGCAATTACAGTGGATGATTGGAAAGACGAGATTGAAACACAGAGAATGGTATTGTGCTCCAGGGAGCTGGCACAGACCAAATCAAAAAGAAAACATCCACAACGCCGTCAGAGAAAGACTGTACCTTTTAGTAAGCTTTTCAAGGGGCAGTGTCCTCAAAAAGTGCATATTTTCACCATATCTATTTGTGCTCTTTAAAAGGACTGACCCAGTAAAAAGTACAGCATGTTGTTTTATTTTATTTTATTTTATTTCTTAATTTTATTCCGCAAGTATGCATTGCGTTTATTAAAAATAAATGTAAGACTTTTACATTGATATAAAATAATAACATTTCAAATAAATACTGAAATATAAACATACCATTAATAATAATAAATATCAAATCACTCAAATCCACATATTAGAATGTTTTCTGAAGGGTCATGTGACTGCAGACTGCAGGACTGATGCTGAAAATTCTACTTTGACATCTCAGAAAAGAATTAAATGTTAATAAAATATTAAAACAGTTATTTTGAACTGCAATAATTTTTCACAATTTTTATATTTTTACTGTATTTTTTATCAAATAAATGAAGCCTTGTAAGAGAATAAACAAACAAAACAAAACAAACAAAAAAACATTAAAGAAAATACCCCAACATTAGTGTATACAAGCTATATGCTTGTTTTGTTTCCCTTTCAATCTCTAATACGAAAATGAACACCGGATACAAAGTCGCTACTTAAAGTTATGACAGAGTGACCCCTGTGCAGTAAAATGTATATACAATTTCTCTTTGTCGACAAATTCAATTTAATGCAGAAGCATAAACTGTACATGCAATTCTAAAAAATGTTTGCATTCCATTATCAAGTAAACTTTAAGCTGCCTTTGGAAATAAAACGTCTGCTAAACAACCAACTAAATGTCAGCATCCTCTAAATTGATTGTAGTAGTATATACACATTCCGACATACGATCCAATCAATATCCAGAGATATTTTCAGCGTAGCTCATTTGTGATGCTCTTACAGGGTTTAAAAATGCCATCTAGGAGTTTACTCGCATTCATAAAGTTGCATTTTCTCATTACAGCCGGCCCTTACATCTTCTTGATTGGCAAAGCCATTTAGCTGAAACCCTTTAGCGGAACAAAGTGTGGGATTTCCAAACTAATGAGATTCCTTGACTCTGGAAAACAGGGTTTTTACACGCATCCATGGCTCATGCGTACCATCAATTTCCCTGTCATGGCCGCCGTGCACAGGCTTATCTGAGCTGCACACGTAGCCGATGTCACCTTCACTGTGACAATGACACAGCGGTCTGAAACGGACAAAGGGCTTTGGTGAATTTACATCTCTCCGCCTGTCCCAGCACGGACTCTTATCTCCAATTTAAATATGATTTTTTGACCTTGCAGAGGCCGTGCAGCATTCAACACAAACGAGACACGTGTTCCTCTTGCATTTAGGATCGCAATGTCACCGCTGTGGTTTCATCCCACCATAATGCCAATTAAAATCTGGCTCCATTGCAAATGGATATTAGATACGGCTCCCCTGCCCAGAGATCTGCAAATGGCATTCATATTGAACGGGCCTTTCAGTGGTCACTATATATAAACAGCTAATGTCAAATGCCAATGTCACTGGCCCATACTGCCGAGAAGAACAGCATCTCTGAACTCTAGCAAGCACTGTGTCTTATTTGGGATACTGGCGTTCTGATGTCCCAACCAGGCGGTTTAACTAGCTTAACTAGCTAAAAATACATTTCTGCATGGTAAATAAAGCACTACACTAACAAAAATATATATGAAAAAAATCTAGACACTAGTTAAGCACTAACATGGCGAATTGGGATGCTAAACTCTAATGTAAATCTAATGAAATTCCTTAGCTCCTAGTGTATTGCTTTAAGTATAAAATAAAACTGAGAAAATTAAGCATATTTACTCAATATACAATAATAGATTATTATTAGTAGCATACAAAAATAAAAATGCAAAAAACTATATTATTATTATTATTATTATATTATTAATAATAATAATTTTTACTACTAATAATATTATTATAATTGTAATATTAATAATAATTATTTATTACTATAATTTTAATGTATTTGGTGCCATATGTTTATAACAAAAATTACCATATAATCTTAAATAAATAGAAAAATAAGAAAAAAAAAATTTATTATTATTATTATTAATAGTAGTAATAATAATAATAATAATAATAATAATAGTAAATGCCGCAGTAAGTAGTTTTATGACAGATCTATTATTATTATTATTCAATATATAATTAATAATTTATTAATAAATACATTAATATAAATCCTAATAAGCACATTTATATAATAATAATAATCTTTTCTGACTGAGCTCTTGCACTGTCTGACTCATTGCCGATTCTATCTGCTGTTCCATTTGCAAAGACAAGCATAAGAAAGCCGACTAATGGAAGATAACCACACTCCAGTGGCCTTATCTCTCATCAGTCCGCTCATCTGTGGCTTTACAGCAGCAGATCTCTTATGATCAGCAGATCAAACCAGCACATGGATGAGATCAGACCCAGAGAGCGCATGGCACGTGGTTGTGTGCTGAGCAGAGAGTTCTTTCAAAGTGCGAGATCAAAGAAGATCGGCAGGAGAGCGCTTCGAGGAGAACCTTCTCTGATGTGAGGTCAACTTTCACCTTGTTCACCTGATGTCATTTCTGATAGCGCTTTAGGAATAAACACAGCCATTGTTCCTGGCATTTACAGAGCATTCCACAGCAGGAGAGCGAGGCGAGGATCTTCTTCCAAACGGAATAAACAGCTAGAATCCCTGGTCAGATCAGCAGCCCTCTTTTGTAATGCTTTACGAATGCATGTTGTTGTGTGATGGAAGTCTAAACAGATGGATTGTTTGTTGGATGCTACAAGACAAATCTAAAGCCAGGTGCACACCTGTTTTTCTGTCCTTCCTTATGATTGTTGCTTGTCAGATTCTTCAGTGTCCCTGAAGCTTGAAATTCAAAGCAGGCTGCGACATCAACAGCTTTTTATATGTCAGTTTGTGTGATACATATCTTGGGACTTTGGTCATGGCTGACAGCGTTGACTAGGTGATAATTCACGGCATTGATGTTGTCAGTGTTTTGCTCCAACAAATTGAAAAGCGTCTGAATTTTGTTGTTGCTGGGCGAAAAAGGAAAGGTGGTTTTAATTGCATGATCGTTATGTGTGGGGAATGCTAAATAATGTCATTATTGGTAATAAATAGATTCAATGTTGATACAAGAAACTAATTATACTGTATTTAAACCCTGAAAGCATTTATTGTGCTCCTATTTATCTGAAATTGCAGCAACAGGCATGCAGCAAATGCTTTTGTGTGTTTTTTACTTTAAGAGGTTTCAAAATATAGATACTAATTTTCTAAAGGACCGAATAATAAAAGGAAATATGGCCTCAGATCATCTTGCTTGGTAGCAAATTGGGAGCTCTGTATTATTATCTTCCTCGCTGGAACACCACAGTCTGTCTTCCACAACCAGGTGACTTTGCAATTTTGTGGAACTAAGCATTTGTTGGGTAGTTGTGTTGTCTCTTCACTTCACCCGAGACGCAGGAGAGATGCAGACAGCCTGGGCGGATTGTTTCTGACATCTAATATAACCCTGCCAGAGCCCAGCACACGTTTAATGTGATGACTGCTTCAGCAAGAAGAAATGGAAAAAAGAGAGAGGGGTGATAAACAAACCTAATCTTGCCAAAGCATTTCTGTTCCCACGCTGATAATAAACCCGAACAAGGATTAGCTTTCTGTGCTCTTGCACGAGTGAAGAGAAAAAACATCTGAACCAGCCTAGTATTAACACAAAGAAAAGGAACAAAAAGATAGCGAAAGGTAATAAAAAGAAAGGAAAGAAGAGGAAAGTAAATAAAAGGTAGTGAGAAGGAGAGAAAAACCTTAAGAAAGGGAATAGGAAAGAACAGGAGGGAGAAAATGTAGGAAGGAAGGAAAGAAAGAAACCAAATGAAAAATGTAGGATGGGATAGGATATAGGATAGGATAGGATAGGATAGGATAGGATAGGATAGGATAGGATAGAATAGGATAGAATGGAAGGACGGAAGCAAGGAAATGAAAAGGAGGGAACAGAAAATGGTAGGAAAAAAGAAAAAATAAAGCAAAAGATAATGGAAAAAAGCAAGGAGAAAAGAGGGGACATAAAACATGGGCAAGAAAATAAAGTTGGTGGGGGAGAAAAGAAAAAAAGGAAAGAAACAAAAAGGGAAAAAAAGGATTGTGCAAAAAAGAATCAAATGGAGGAACATTGGCACATGTCTGCAGGAAGAGGCTGGTAAATCATGTGTCAATGGCCTTTTGAAGCGGATGTATAAACATGCCGCTGACACTAAAAGGACGCCAGCTGTTATTCACACAGACGGCTGAAACATTTTAGCATTACCTCAGTGGGAATCATGAAGTCCATGTAAGCAAGCTTTATGAAATCCCCTCAGGATGAAGTGAGTTTATCTGCTCTGGCAGTACCAGTGATATTTGTGCTTTGAGCCACATGCCCAAAACAGCTTGACTTCTCTGTGGCATCTCACCACCTCAGGACTGCTCTGCACTTCCCAAACCAACAACCAAAAAGTTCCCCTTCTTAGTGAGTTCAGCGTAAATCAACGCACTGCAAACACAAACAGGCCTTATCATGCTCTGACAGGCACGCTGTAATCAATGTAGAACAAGAAGTGACATCGTTTTTTAGTTTTTTTTGTTTTCGGCCTCATTTTTGTCGCTATCCTCTGTCTTACAGCAGCGTCACTAGCCTGCAGTGTGCAAGACGATGTTTATTCACAGGTGCTGTCGTCACCGGTCTGTGACAATCCGTTAAACCAAACACACTGATCCCCAGATTCTGTTTCCTGAGTGTGTGTCTATGCAGACTCTGATTAAAATGGATGAGATTCTGGAGTTTTTGGTCTACAGCTCATGTTTTTCTAAAGTTTCAATATGTGTTTGTGTAAGGGTAGGATGTCCATCTGTCCAGTTTTAGGTCGGACAATCCGTTTTTTAAATACTATGTCCAGCCACCTGTGCAGGACATAGGTGAGCCTCTTATTACAATATCCAATTGTAAGTGGAATATCGCATAAAACATGCGAGTAAAGCACTATTTCCAGTCAAAGGGAGCATATATTAAAAGGTACAGAATATACTGTAATAATTTGCACATATGATATAGCATATCGCCTAGAGTGAGCTGACTAAACACAATAAATGCTGTCGATGCTTTTGAAGGCGGATGCTGCTGTTTAGGAATAACTGTACAACAAAATTTGCTCATCCATTTCAGAATGTTCATAACAACATAGTTCCTGTGTGAACGAGATCGTTCCAGATATCCTGCAAAGACTTTTTCGATGCACATGCAGGAATTTATTCTGTAAAATTGTTTCCATCATTGTTTATGCACATTTTCTCTAATTTGATAAAAATGTATCCTACTCAAAAGTGCGCAGAAGTTTTTGATGCACATTTTTCAGAATTTATGAGCATCTTTTTCATCCAGCAGTTTTTTTTTATGCAATATTCCAAAATGCACATAGGAATAAGTGGATGGAAATGTACTGTAGCCACTGGTAGCTGTGTCTTATTTAGAAGGCTGCGCCCTCTGGAGGTCGCATACATCATCGAGGATGTCTCACATCGGAATAACAAATGGAACCCTCAGAATGCCACGTTTGAATGCAACAATCTTTCACAGGAATTCGGAGAATGCAAAGGTGTATATTTTGCTGCTACAGACAACCCACAATTCTTTACATCATAATAAATAACCGCCGTTAATTTGAAAAAATGCTGGAGCCAGCGTTTACAACTTATTTTGCCTTTGGTAAAATTTGCTCAAAACTTTGGTGATATTTTTTTAAATGTCTTAAATTTATAATATATAAATTTATGATTAAAAAAATCTAAATGCATTAGTTATAATTAACTAATGTTATGTGACATTTACAGCTTACCTAGTGTACATACTGTAAAAGTTACATGATCTTTCTTTAATGTACTATAACATTAAATCTCCTTATTTTCACGGCACACATCTGCAGCACGTTTAGACTCTAGTCGCTGCTTGTGTTTATACCAGTTGCGACACTTTTCAGAAGCGGACTAGTAGCAACTCTCCTAAAGAGCGCACAATTGATCATTCAGGCATCGATATCAACCTATTCAGCACCTCCAGCATGGACAGCACCTGCTAAGGTTGCGCTTAAGAAGGTTTACCTTAAGCAACATCCTAAGATATAGTTAGGAGAACACACGTAGGAAAGGTATAACTGTAGTTAAGGTATACCTTTTGAGTCTTCGTAGCGCGCTGAGAGACAACGTTATCGGAGAACGCAGCCCTGGACAAGTTTCTATCACTGCTTATACAAATTTGGGATTATTTACATTTTTTATCCCATCCACTACGGAGGATTTCTCATGCACATTAGTCTGAAGTATAGGTATGTGAGAATAAACACAGTGACAGTGTCTCAGAAAGGAAGCCTGTATCAGTGCTTTGCATTTTCACTGATGCCCAATGACTCACTGTATCTGTACAAGAGGTTGATGGCACTCGCACCGCCACCGGCTGACTGACCACAGGTCACTCTTATTCATATGATTAATATTCAGCACTGGCTCTGACTCGTCCAGATTAGAAACATAATGTGGGGAATTCACTAGGAATGAATTGTGCCCGCACCATTTATTTGCATTGTTTTAGCATTCAATTTCACTGCCTGAATTATGCAAATTATGGCACATTGTTAACTAGTCCAGCCAAATAGCCCGGAGATGTAGTGAATAAGGCATAATCCAGTAGGCATAATTTACATAGAAAAGAGGCACATATACCACTGAAAATACCACTGTTGGTGATTTCATCACTTGGTGTTTGCATTAGAATTACAGTCTAAGTTTTTGAGACACAAAGTCTTCTCAGAGACGTATTCTGAAATCAGTATGGTCAAGCTAAAGCAGGCTGTCCCATCTTATCGTCCCACAGCCTGAAGACATCAGCTATTAAATTCTCAAGGCCTCTGTCTAAGAGACAAGGACAAAGGCTTCCTGTCGGGACTGTAAGTAGCCGTGGGTCTACCAGACGCAGCAGAGAGAGACGGGGAGGTTTCGGAACATTAGTCTAATTGCTTGGTGCTTGAATTGTCATTTAAAGCCATTTCACCCGCACTGGATCACACGGTCTTCTGTTCCTGTGCTGCTGCATTTCCCTCTCACTGCCATCATATAAAACACATATTTATGTACATGTAAAATAATCCGATTCTGGAAATATTGTTTACATGTTTACAGTACTTACAGTCACTAACTCGGTTGTCATCCAATCTTACCTTTTATATCAAATGTGATAAATTAACTGAAAACTTCTGGCAGTTTGATCATGGAGATAACTTTTACCCAAATTAAGATTAAAAATATTTTTTTGTTTTTATGTTGTAATTGTTGATATATATATATATATATATATATATATCAACAACTACAAAAAAAAAAAAAATTTAAATTTATGTTTAAATGGGTGCATGTTTATTTATTTGCCTGTCTGTCTATTTATTTATTTATTTGAAAGAACTTTATATTTGTATTCAGCGTGGATGTATTAAATTTATTTGACATAATATTAATATATAATTATTTTAATTTAATATTATAGCATATTAATCATTTTATATTATTATAATTAATTATAATTAATATTATATTTTTTTCATGCTTCACAAAAATGTTAAACTGTTTTTAGCATTAATAGAAAATGTTTCCTGAGCAGATAATCAGCATATTAAAATGTTTTCTTGTGACACTAAAGACACTAAAGAGTAATGATGCTCTGCATCACAGGAAAAAATTACATTTTTTAATACTGTATATAAAAATAGCAAACTATTCGTTTAAATTGTAATAATATTTCAAAATTTCATAAAACCTCAACATAAAGGCATTTCAAAGCAAGGAAAATCCTAATGCAGCTCTTTTTAATTTTTGAAACGATTTCTTATAAAAGGACACTGATAGGGAACCGATAAAACAGCTTGTACAGAAATAGAGTTCATACATCTAACAGCATTTATTGATTAATCATGAACAGAAGAGCTGATATAGATAAGTCAATCAATGCAAAAGTTTAAAATAGATAGCTCTGGAACAGATATAGACTGTGTTGGTATAATTTCCTGTGACGAGATGGAGTGGGCATCCTGCGTAGCTACAGAAAGCATACGTAATTGAATTTATGTGTAACCTGAGCTAGGTACCGGGGAGCAGGTGCTGGATTAGACATTCCTGCTCTGATGTCATCAGCTGAGTTGGCAGACAGGAAGTGTTCATCCGCACGCACCACCTGCCCACAGACAGTGACCCAGCACATTTCCCTGTGTGCGTCTGCATGTGTTTACACAGGATTCATCACTAAATCATGCACAAAATAAAAAGATCATTTCACCCAACGCCCACACAGAAGTGCATTTCATTGCTCAAGGTTGCTCTTTCACGGCTCAGGTAAATGTTCTGAGTTCTGTTCAAGGAGCCATTCCTCTGGGGATATACAAATAGAAACAGCCGAGACAATAATAGAAAGTTAAATCTTTCTTGGATGAATTTGATGAAATGTAGGTATCAGAATCTCTGACTTTTGATTGCAGGCTTTCATTGCAAAATTGAATACACAGAATACTAATTGAAACTATTTCTAGTTGACAAGCTACTCTGAATTGCATTTGGTCATCAAACACATTTGCACCACACTTCAAAAAGTAAAAAAAAAAAAAATATATATATATATATATATATATAATTTTTTTTTAATCATAAACCCTGCATATATTTGATCAAATAGGAAAATACCAATGTTAAATTCATTTAATGTAATTAAATATTATTAGTAATTAATTTACTAATATTTAACTTTAATTTACTTATTAAAGTAAAACTAATGTTTTCTATTGCAATACAAGATGATTTATTCCTTTGATACAAAGCTGATTTTATTCATTTTAAATATGTAATTAATTATGTATTCTAATTATTAATTTGTTGTAATACAGTATGTTGTTTTATTATTATTATTATTATTATTATTATTATTATTATTATTATTACTATTATTATTATTATTATTATTATTATATCAATGTTGATAGAAGTTGTGCTATTTATTTATTTATTGTGGAAAATGTGATACATATTTTCAGGATTAATTGAAGAATAGGAAGTTTCATTCATTTATTTAAAAGAACAACATCTATTCTTATATTTTTATAACTATACTTTTTATTAATTTAATGTCTTTGTTGAATAATTTAATAAGCTTATTAGTATTAGTATTATTTTTATACATTCTTAAATTTTTGTGCGAATAAAAATTACAAACATAATGGGCCGGTTTCCCACACAGATAATAGATTAAGCCAGGACTAGGTCTTTGTTAATTTAGGACATTTAAGTAGTTTTTAGAAACATGTCTTACAAAAAAGCATTGCATGGGAGCATTTTAAGAACCAAACAATGGCAGTAATGTATTTTAAGATACGTCAGTGCAAGCTTTTTCCATTTTAGGCACCTCTAACATTTATTTTAATCTTGGACTAGTCTTAAACCCTGTTTGGGAAACTGCCCCAATAAGATTAGTATTTTTTGTATTTTAAGTAAAAAATTGGCAAAGAAGGTATTTTTGCATTTATTGATAAAATAAATCATTGTGTTTATGTTTTTAATTGTTGTTGTTTTTGTTGTTGTTTAAGATTAGTTTGAGATGATGTTGCAATGTTGTGTGCCGATGAGGTCAAAACAGCCAGTCCTGTCAAATGTAATCAATGAAATACAGCTGATGTTGTTTATTATGCTCAAAATCGCACCAGACTCATCACAATGTACAATCTGACAAGAAACAACAGTAAAGGAAAGAAAAAGACATGCCTTAAGCAAAAGTCTCCATTTGCCCTCCATTTAATCAAATTGCAATCTAGGAGAAACAACAGTGATGCTATTTCCTACAAGTCATGCTTACTTGCATCAGTTCCGGCTTTTATTAATTTATTTTTACTCTAAACTCTTTGTGTCTTACAGTACAAGCAAGTGGAGCAGTACATGTCCTTCCACAAGCTGCCGGCTGACATGCGGCAGAAAATCCACGATTACTATGAACATCGCTACCAGGGAAAGATCTTCGACGAGGACAGCATCCTTAACGAACTCAACGACCCGCTCAAAGAGGTGAGATACAAATACCTAGTAGTGCTGACCCAGGGTCGGTGCTTATACGGCCACGGGTACATTTCAACCTAAGCATCTCAGAAAATAAGTGCGGATCTAGGATAATCTCCCTGTCTGGACACATAATCGCTTTCATTTGGATATGAAAGGAAACATCTTATCTTAGATCTTTACTACTTTGCCATTATTTCAATGCCATGTACAGTTCTTTAAGCCCTAGTAACCGCTTATAGCAGATTCACTCATCTGTGTCATTAACGCTGTGTCAGGTTCTTGGTAGCTTATATTAGACTGACTTATACAAACACATGCATGTATATATTTAATAAAAATATGTTATGTTTATATATTAAATTATTTATATATATTATCAAATATGACAAAAATAAATATATTATTGCATTTAATTCTAAAAACTTTCAAAATATATGTATGTGTGTGTGTTTAAATAAAAAAATGTAATAGCGAAGATTAACATCTACTTGTGTATCTGATTCAATATTTGTGTGTGTATATATATATATATACTGTATATATGTATATAATTTTTTTATATAGCATATAATAGTTTATATGGTATTTTAATAATAAATATTAAAATCATACCAACATTATATACAATTATATCCCATAATTACAACAAAAAAAATGAAATGCATTCAACGTGTGGAATTAAATATCTGAAAGTAAGCCATTAAAATGAAATCAATATAAAATTAGACCAATTCATATATAAAAAAACATATACTTTCCAATACTGTTCAATTGTGTTTTCTTTTTGTTTTGTCCCACTATAAAATTAAGTAATATTGTGATTTAAAAAAATGTCATTTTGATAAATATGTATTAAGATATGTTCAAACACAATCATTTGCACAATAATAATAAAAAAAAAATATATAATATATATAATGAGATACATATTTTGTATTGTCAGATAGGTGAAAACTAAAATAAATAAATAAATACTTTTTTGGTTGTGCATAATATTCAAATGTGTTTGCATAATATTTTGCATAATATTACTAATATTTTAATAAATATATAAATAAAATTATATATATATATAATATATTCCTATTTTATAATATAGAAAATATAAATTATACTTTGCTAGGTTGATTGCACATTAATAAAAAAATATTCTTTTCACAATTTCTAAATTAAAAAAAATGGTTCATAGTTGAAGTCCGCTATACAATAAAAATGGAAAGGTCAAGCACTTTGCATTATGGGATACAGTACCCAACACAATGTGCTCTATTGTACAGTATACTGCACATTTGGTAAATATTAAAGGTCATCAGATATTCTACAATTACAGAATACAGTATTAGCATGCAGTAGACATAAATGCATTGGAAATGTCCCAAGAGTGCAGCACTCATGTCATGCATGATCATGATCAGAGTGTGTATTATGACACAGCAAAATGAGAAATAACACTGACGCCTTCATCCCCAAAACACCTTTAACTCCTGGCAGCACCCTCCCTTCCTTGCTCCTCCATCTCTCTCTTTTCCTCAGTTGGTCAGGGCTGCTATTTTTACATGCACCGCCTTGTGACAAACCAGCTTTAAATAGATAAAGTCTCCAGCTTGTCTCCCTAGTGGAGGTAAAGGGTTGGACGTGGCTATCAAACTCATTATTCCTCCTGTGTGATTGCGGTCAGAACCTTCCTGACGCTTTTCTGACTACGCCACAATTTAAAACACAGTGCAAATTTATTCTTCACACCCGAGCCACACCAAACAAACACATCCTTTACCCCGGAAGCGTGGAGACAAGAAAGACTGAACATTATGTGCATCAGGCTTTCAGCTAATGGCTGAAGTGAGCTTGACATCGACTGTATGGGAACCATAAAACAAGCTCACTGCAATGCAGTGGAAGACAGTCTATAGAGGCTGCAGGAGTGCTAAACAAAAGGTTAAAAGAAAAGACATTTCTAAAGACATTGCCCAGCCCTATAAATAATATATTAAATATTTACAATATGTGTTTTTGCTGATAGTTAAAAAGTATGCAAGACTGGGATTATATAATTGAAGAAATAAATGTTGTGATGCATATCGAAAACTTTTTATTTTTTGTTTATATGACACCTTTCTGTTTTACAAATAATGAAATAATATTTAGCATTTTGTTTTTCTGTTTTGTTCCAAAGGAAACTGTAAATATGAAATTCAAAATATTAAACAGTGTGATTTAAAAAATAATAATAATAATAAATATAACAATTAATTAAATGGATTAATAAAAGATATACATTCTTTTTTGTTTGTTATATAAAAAATATTAAATATTTAACTGTTGACTGCATATTAAAAAAACATTAAAATAAATAAACCATTTATTTAATTACATACAATTTTTATATTTTATATTTTTATTTATATCTTAAATGTGTTACTTAATTAATTTATTTATTTCTTATAAGTTTGTGTATGAGTATGTTTTCTTTTTTTTTCATTTTGTCCCACAAGAATTGATGACTGCAAAATTAAACAAATAATTTGTGAAAAAAAACTTAAAATAATAATAATAATATATCTTTTACACTATTTCAGTTATACATAATAAACATGTCAATTTATTTTTAAACTACCGTAAAACAAAAATATAAATAAATAAATGTTTATACTACACATTTTAGATTGTTGTTTTAAAACACAAAACATCACAAATACTGTAATACTGTGCTACATTTTTAACTGCATTTTAATGCATTTTTCTTTCTTTACTGTTGATGTCTGTTGATGGCGTTTTTCTTGTTTCGTCCCACAGGAAATTGTGAACTTTAACTGTCGTAAGCTGGTGGCCACTATGCCGTTGTTTGCAAACGCAGACCCTAACTTTGTGACAGGAATGCTAAGCAAGCTAAAGTTTGAGGTCTTCCAGCCTAACGACTACATCATTCGTGAGGGGACCGTGGGTAAAAAGATGTACTTCATTCAGCATGGAGTGGCCAGCGTCATCACCAAATTCAGCAAAGAGCTGAAACTCACCGACGGATCCTACTTCGGAGGTCAGAACTTAGATCGTTTGCTCTGTTTCTGTCAGAATCATTAATGGCTTAAAGCACAATTACAGCACAATCGGGTAAAAAGTTCTGCAAGTACATCATTTCACATCAATCTGACATTTACTGTACAAACCACAAGCTTTTAACTCGGAGAACAGCCACAGTGTTTTATAATTCAGAGATTATGTCTCGATTGACCTTGATGTCACATGTTCTTCAGTGTTACCTAAGCTGCACGAGTGTGGGAACAAAAATTGAAATTAAATAATTTTTTCTCACGATTCATGAAGGTTGTGCCTGCTCTATCATGCGTGCACTGTGATGCCAGCCACCTGCTCCAGTGGAAAACCATCTGCTACTGGTATTTTAGCCCGTAGCGGGAATGCTGCTGGCATGTGTGCGTTTGTACACGGGGGCGAACGTGTGTCAAAGCTGCTGGCAGTGTCAGGAAATCTCTTCCTCCTTACTGCCTTTTGATAGAAGCTCAACGCACATTGACCTTGGTCATTAATTGAACGGAGAAAATACGAAAACATGCAGGACAACCCAATTTACACACATTTTAAAGGATTGTGTTAAGTCAAAGTGCATTTAAGTGTAGTTTTTTGACTGTCATGCAATTTTCAGTGACTGATACCAGAACTGATCTGAACATTCTGAAAAAAGAACCTAGTATTTATTTATTGACTGATTAAAAATAGTTTATCAGCAATTAATTAATAAAAAATACATTTCAAGAGTTCACGCTTTCCTAAAGTAAGATTTAGCTTGTTTGGCGTGCTGTCTGGGGAGCGAGCCGGGAAAACG
>JAUCNO010000425.1:13464881-13483941 GCA_032353835.1 Enteromius viviparus
AGACTGATTTGTGAACAATGTTTGAGAGAAATGGTAATATTGTGTATCTGGAATGAATTTTAGATCTTTAAGTCGGAGCAGAAACAAAGTTGTTGCGTTTATATTTTTGTTGAGTGTAATATAAATAATATTGTTTTTTACACTACTACTACTAATAATAATAATACATTGTTGTTGTGTTTGTAAATAATTCATAGAATTATAAATAAATTGGTATTGCTACATACAAATAAAGTAAATATATTACAAATATACAAACCAAAAAAAACACAAAACACAAATAAAATGCTAATTATTATTAAATAATACAAATATTATACAACTAATTATATTTAAATTACAAAAACACAGGTAAAAATAAAACAATTCATTGTTTCAATTAGCAAATAAATAATTAGTAGTAGTAGGAGTAGTATTAATAGCAATAATTGTTGTTGTTTCTTTGTATAATGATATAAAGGACATTTTGTTTTAAACAAAATATAAATATATATTTAATATTAGTAGTAGTAGAAGTAGACAATAATAACAATAATTTACAAATAAATATCTTATTTATAATCCAAACAAATAAACTATAATAATAATAATAATAATAATAATAATAATTATAATAATAATTATAATTATAATTATTATTATTATTATTGTTGTTGTTGTTTCAAATAGATGATACAAACAAAAACTACAAATCCACTATTTAGTACTGAAGTATGCATAGTAAGTCCAAACTTTTTTTATACTATATATATATATATATATATATAAAATTTAACAGAAATGTTTGTTCTTAAAAAGCTCACCATCCAAGCTACACAAAGCAGCTCTTCTAGAAGCAGCTCTTCATAAATTAGTGGGCATCAAGTACGTTCCAGAAGAGTAAATTATTCAAATTATTATTTTTTTTTTTTACCAGACACGTCACATGAATTTAAACCCTCATGCTCTGTTTATGTACTAATCATTTCCAGCTAGCAATGAAGATGCGCCACGTTCTTTAATGACTAACCTCTATTATATCAAACATGTGATATCTTCAACGTGTGATATCTGTTTCCCACAGAGATCTGCCTGTTGACAAAAGGTCGTCGTACAGCTAGCGTTCGCGCTGACACCTACTGCCGACTTTTCTCACTGTCCGTGGACCATTTCAACGAAGTCTTGGAGGAATATCCCATGATGCGCCGCGCTTTCGAAACCGTGGCCATCGACCGCTTGGACCGCATCGGTAAGACCAGAAAGCCAACCCTCGCCTTCTCTTCTAGTCTAATGCCTGAACCTTGTGTGTGTTTGTTGCGCGTTTGTCCTGTCCTTCATCGCACCTCAATCATCTTCCATTGTGTTGCATGACGTATCTATATATGCTACCTTATTTTCTCTCTCTTTTTTTCTTCCTCCAACTGTTTCGTATGGATTATAGCTATTGTAAATCGCTAGAAATAACTGTAAATGCTACCGTTAAGTAAGTGGTCTGTCGGTAAGCGACAGTGCATGTAGCCGTTCTGCCCGGGAGCGGCTAGTTTTGGTTCAATGTCATCCCCAAATGGACGCATGGAGGGTGGACGGAGGCAAACCCTCACCAGCATGAGCCTCCGTTCCACTCCCCCACCTCGCACACCTGGGTATGAGCACCACCCCGTCCTCCCTTGACCCCTAGCCGCAGCAGTGCGCCCCCTAGAGGGGGTTTGAGCTGGTGCACTAAAGGGCAAGGGCTGAAATAATTACCTATCAATTAGAACCAGTTCTTCACATGTTAGTATAGTCCCTGCTCGTTTAAAGTGCTTACTTTATTATATTTGTTTACTTGTTTCTTTCATAAAACAAAGAAATGATTTCTAATTTAAAGTAACAGGCTTTTCAATTCCATTTAATTCAATACTAACACTTGTGTAGAATTTTATAATAAGGGTCCATTTTTAACATTAGTAATTCGATTGGGAACTATGATCTAACATTAAACGGTACAGCATTTATTAATCTTTGTTAGATGTTTATTTAGAAACAATTGGACAAGATTGAAAAGGTATTTTAAAGAGCGCTGTCAAATGATTAATTGCGATTAATCGTATTCAAAATAAAGTTTTTGTTTGCATAATATTTGTATGTGTGCTGTTTATTTATTATGTATAAATACATACACATGCATGTATATATTTCAGGAAAAAATATGTTTTGTTTATGTTAAATATATTTATTTATAATATAAATACATGTAAATATTTTTGAAATATATACTGTATGTGTGTGTACTTATATATTTAATAAAAATACACAGAACACTCACATATATTAGGCAGGCAAAGACTTTTATTTTGAATGCGATTAATCATTTTTTAAAACATGCTAATGCTCCAATATCCAATATTTTGTTTATTTTACTTATTTTTTTTTTTTTTTACAGTGATTGATATAACTGTAATTTGAATCTGTTATCAATGGTATGTTTACTAATTAACATTAATTAATTGACAAAAGCTTGAGAAAAAGTTAATGATACCCAATGTATTAACTAATGTTAACTAATTGAGCCTTATTGTAAAGTGTTAACCACTTTATTTGAACAACTCTGTTCACAAAACATATTGTTCCAAAGCAGCATTTAAAGTTAATTTTTCAAATGTGTTATTTTGTTGTAGTTTATTTGTGCAAAATCTGCATGAGTCGCCTCAACATTCATTAAATGACAGCATTAACATCTGCAATATCACATTTAAATTTAAGAAACTCCTCATGTTTGACTACAACACATTTACTCCTGAGTGTTCTTTTTACATAAAAACGTGTCCTAAAATTAGCATTACTATGCTACTATACTTTTTTCCCATTAAACACAAATCCATTATCACTCACACCACTCTTCATAGAAATACTGAAAAGAAGGATTTCTCTTTCAACCAGTTTCAAAGGAACAATGGAAAATAAAAAAGGGATTTTATTGGAGCTGTCTTAAGACAAATCAGGTTCTGTAACGCTGCATATTTTAGTCTTTGTCTCATTGTTGAGATACAGGCCACCGTCCATCATGAATTTGAATTGTGTGGAATTCAAATGTGAGCTAATGCATTCTGAACATTTGTAGAGCATCGGTTTGATGTTCTGCACCATTCAATGGGTTTGGTCTATGACCTTGTCACCACTTTTTTGTGCTATTCAATTGAATTCTCTGTCACTATGGTTTACAGTAGAGTCTAGAGCATGATCCTTGTTACTCTTCACCCAACATTTCCATGAATCTTTTATTCAGTAGGAATATTTACCTAGTGAAGCACAAATGCATCTTATATTCAGTGGTCACATCCAAGCATAACTCCAAAATATGTATTTCTTTAAAAAAAAAAAAAGTTGATATGATTACACAAAGTATAAACTGTGTCTTGTTTCTTTGTGCACCTTTTGATTTCACAGTTCTTAAGATAAAACCAGAAGATAATTTAAGATGTGACCTGAAAACGCAAAGTAAATGTTTCTCCTTTAAGCATATGAATCGGTTATGAATCCTATACTAATATAGCATGAAGCCCTGCATAATTTCACAACTTGAGTGCATGAAAAATATAAAACAATATCCCTTTTTAAGTTCCATTATACAGTCATTGAGGTCAAAAAATAGCACCTGCTTGCCTGCATCCAAAAAAACAAACAAACAAGCAAAACAAATTTGATATAGGTTCTAATGTTACTTTTTTTTTTTTTTTTTTTACCTTTTTCCTTGGTTCTTTTTCGTTTTGTGTTTATTTGCTAAATTCTGGCATGTTGCTATTGACTTGCCTTGCACTAAAAGTCGGATTGGTTTGGTTTGGATCAATATGCCCACACTACTGTGACATGCACGTCACAACTAATCAATAGCAGATAAGAATGAATGCGATCAGGCCAATCAAATCAAATTTAATTCGATTAAATGGAACCAAAAAACGACAGCACACATTACGCTGTCCGAATTCAAAACTATTGCATCTACACCCAACTCTGTGGCTTTGACGTTAACACCCTTTAAACGCCAGTCACAACGCGAGACGGCCGGTGTAAACAAAGCCAAGACGTGCATTTGTCCTTTCATGTGGAGAACGGGCTTGTACCAGATTGCCACTGCAAGTTGCCAGCACTTACAAAACTCTGTTGATTTGACATTAGTCCAACTAAAACAAGGGGTCTTGTCTCATACAAGGGAAAAATACGGACCGTGACATGATGCTCCATGTACTGTTTTTTGGACTGCAAATGCTTGTCTCGTCCTAAGCGAAAGAATTTGACAAAAAAAAGCAAACTAAAGTTACCATGCATTAACCAGAATGACATGCTGTACAATTGATGTATCTTTATTTAAAAATTATTTGACCAGGAGCCCCTCTTGAGATGAGCTCATCTCGTTTTCAAGAGTGTCCTGGCCGACCAGTAGGCAGCAGGTAAATTCCTCATGACGATCCAGATTTTCCCCCCCTCACATCTGAAACGATCCACAGGCTTAAGGCAGCCAGCATGCGTTCAGTGCACCCAGTGGACCTCAAAACCAAGGTTAAATCAAACTAATAAAACGCCATTGTAAGTAAAAACAAGGTTGCATGCTATTGTTAAAGTCAAGGCAAGTAATTTTGATGTCATGATTGGGGCATTTTTCCTGTGTAACTGTCTTTATAATAATCAATGCATGCATGCTGTTTGATCGGTTCTAGAAATCCCAAAAGATTTGATTCACTTAAGGTTTTTACTGCAAGAAAATAATCAGTATGATAACAACACTGCTGCTGCTTGTTGTGATGATGTTGCTAAACACACAAAATGCTTCATTCTGTTTTTTCTTATTTATCTGTATCTTTAATGGTGCTGGGTAAGATACTTTAATATGAGCTTGGTGAGCCTATTTATAGTATGGTAGTCAATATTTGAAGTGGAAAATTTCTTCAAAATGTGTTCAACGTTTTCGACTATAAATGTTGACTACTCTACAGTTAAGCTACTTTAAATGGTTAGCTATACATAAAGATTCGATTTTATTAGCAATTTCAGTGACTCTACACTCTTAAAAAAAATAGTTCAAACGATGCCATAGAAGAACCATTTTCAGTCAATGGTTCTTTAAAGAACTATTTCTTTCTTACCTTTTTATAATCTGAAGAACCTTCTTTCACCCCAAGGAAACTTTTTTAGATGTTAATGGTTCTTTATGGCACCCTTTATACAAAAAGGTTCTTCTATGGCATCGTGAAGCAGCTTTATTTAAAAAATCATGGAAAAATAAGAATGTAAAAAAGAAGAATAGAATTTAAACAAACTTTTCCTTATTCAAAGAACGTAACCTAAAATGCCAGCCCAGTCTCATGGCACTTCATACATTTTTACGAGGTGGCTAATTCGTACGACCTCATTTGTATGAATTCATAAGTTTTTTGTTAAATTGTACGTATTTTACGAGTTGCCAATTTGTATAAATTTGTACGAATTACCTAAACCTAACCCCACACTACAAAATCATACAAAATTGTACGAGGTCATACAAATTAGCCACCTCATACGAATTGGTCGTGAGACTGTGTTGAAAATTCTTACTGTATAAAAAAAGAAAAGAAAAAAGAAGTGCAGCCCACAAAAAGTTTTAAAGAGTTTAAAAGTCACGAAAAAATAAGAACAAATGTAATAAAATGAGCAACATTAGTCCTGATTTTAGCTACTTAGCTTTCAAAAATAGATTTCCCACACCTTTAGACAATGACTTTCTATTACTTTCTGTCGTTTGTGATAAAGATAAGGTATTTCTCAGATATTTCCAGGCTGATTGTGTATCTCTACCTCTCAAACTAACCAAACAAACTAGTTTACAGATTCTCAGAAACTCAAACTACTTTACGTAGTTTTACATGCTAGCAACAGAAGCTAGAATATACAGTAGACAGCTTTCTCTCTGCCTATTTATAGCCGTGGTCCAAACGTCATGGCAGCCACCTGGCAAGGTGTTTGAGCTCAATGGTGTGCCGCATTCACGGCTCACTGTGTTCCACTCATTAATTAGAGAATGGGAGGCAGACTCCAGGTTATTAGGCATCTTTAGTGACACAGATACAAAGAAATGAAGCCCAGTATCCCCCATTCAGCCCCAGAAGAATGCAGCAGAGGGCTAAAGTGTCTCAGCGGAGGCCGTCAAGCTTAGAGGTGAAATAGAATGTTCCGTTCTGCTGAATGTCTAAGAACATTCGGTGGTGATGCGTGTTTCTCCATACAAGCCCCATGTAATAGGTTTTGTTCTGCAAGAGACTGTGGGTTACTGTGAAATCAATGCTAAAGCAATGTTCAGAATGTCTTTTCATAAGTCTTCTTGCTCACAATCAAATGTTGTGGCAGTCTCAAATTATATTTTTGCTAAAACTTCCCACAGGAAAGAAAAACTACTTTCTTTCGAAAACAATAAAACTGAGAGAAAATTGAGAGCTTTATTTAAAACTGAGCACTGGTCCCAACGGTATCTCAAACTTTGTTTAGATTAGCCAAAATACCCAAGTCTGCCAGATAATATAAAGTAAAGACTTTTGATTGGTACTCCTAAAAAAAAAAATGTCTTTTTTAGAAATTTTAAGTGAACCATCTGAGACATATGCTTAAAAATTTTGGTAGCTCTTTATTTTGAAATCCTCTTACTGATGTAGATACTATGTCTTTATTGTGGTAATTACAATAACTAAGTAATAGCCAGGTGCTAACCTTGAACCTAAACCCAACCCAATGCAATTTCCTTACCTTATCCTTGGTTAAGTACACTAAGTACATTGTAGATACATGCAAGTACAAAAGTGCAATTAATATTTTTATTTTCATGTGTATTATTTGTGCTTAATGTTTACATTTTTATTTAGTTAGATGAACTGAATGAACAATACAACATTAAGACATACAATTTGTTTACTGGCAGCATATATTTAAAAAATATAATAGCAATTTTATGGAAATTTTATGATTATATTAAATGCATTCACCTAATTTGACAGTTTTATAAAAAAATTAAATGATAACAATTTATATAGAGAGAATATTATGTTGATTTAGTTTTTAATTGACATCAAATATACATTTTTCACACTTTTGTATATATTTATTAGTTATGTATTAAATATAATTATACTGAACATTTATAATTAATATAATTAATTAAGTACAATAAAATCAACATATTAATTCAATATTCTCTAAGCCTAAAATAGTACATAAGCATTTTATGTATAAACATCAGAGACCTACAAATGTTTATGTTTTAGAAGCTGATTAGATTACTAATTAAATCACTTTAGTTTGAAATGGCATTCCTCCCATTTAATGCTTTTTTGGTTTTCATATTTTGTTATGTAATGCAATGACATTCATGCATTCTTAAATGTGACTTTTTTTGGGTTACTGCAAGCCAAATTCTCTGTTTAGTACAACCCCAAATTATGTAATTTCCTGCAGAAATCCCTGTAGATTTGGTTGACTTAGTTAATAAAACATGAACTCAAAGTTCCTGCAAGAGTGTCAGAGAACATCTACACCTTAAACACGTCCAACAGGACGTTAAACCTCTTAGAGGTCTTGATTGATCTGGAAGGAGCTTGTGTAGATCCCCTTTTCCACTGACCCTTTAGAGTCCTGTGATTAACATGTTTTTGATCAACTCCTCATTCACAGAATTCACTATACCTCCAGACCTCTTTTTAGACTTCAAGTAAGTCTACAGACATACAATGCATGTTCATTTAGAAGTAGATCGTAGTCTTTTCAGTGTTCATCTGGATTAATTTCACTGTGGCTGCCAGTAGATTACACAGTGTGGCCTTTGCCTTCTGAGAGCGAATACACAAAGGCCATTTCTCTCAGGGTGGGTTGCAAACATCAGGGGCAATCAGTCGCTATTTTTTCAGGCACCAAAATGCATCTCAGGTCTGACTGCCTCTCTACAAACTCACCCAGCCATTATTACCACTACGAGACTAGTCGATATGCACCACGAACAAGGAAATTGTGTATATTTGGATATGCAAGGATATAAAACCTCAGAGACGTCTCCAGGGAGGTCTTTGCCCTTACTGCAGTTATGTACACGTTGTTCCTGTCCCCCTGAATAACCATTCCTGTCGAGACCAGACTTGTTCATCCTCAAGAGCCCTTTTCTTTCTTCAATGATATATCACTTTCTCCCTCAGATAATAACAAATGATATAGTACTTAAACACTGCTTTATTGGTTATTGATCGATTTTCCCCCATAGGAAGGGTCTTAAATGAAATATACATATTCCAGTGAGTTATTAGGAGACAGTGTTTAAATTCCTTCTTCTTGACAGTTACTGTCCTGCACTTTTAATAGTAGATCATATTGTACTTATTTTTATTTAAACCATCATCCATCTGGTGGTGATGGCTTATGTCCACATACTTTTGGCTATGAAGTATATGTTTAGACAAGAAAAGCATTATTTTCATATCACATTAAATCTTCTGTGCCTGTCCACTTTTAAGCCGTCTTGCTTGGTTTGTAAAGTCTTTCCCGTTTATTTTTATGTAGGGATTAAAAAAATTAATTAATTAATTAAAAAATAAGATTAAAATAAGATTAAAGATGTAAGATTCAAAAAATGGAATCCCAAGGGGAAATTTATTATAATAATAATAAACAATAATTCAACATTTGCCATCGTTGCCAATGCATATATATATATATATATATATATATATATATACACACATGCAGTATGTAGCTAAATACTTAAATGCAGTAAGTCTGTATTGAAAACTTTAAAATGCCAGTGAATTTCTGAAATTAATCACTATTTCAGTGATGGCTGACAGGTAATGTTGACATTTTAAGCATGGTTTTCAAAAAATAAAAAACAAATTCTAGTGACATTAACTCCATGGCGTTGTGCGTTAAACTTTTGCAAATGAAAATATTTTTTATGATGCAACAATGATTCAATGACCGCCTGACATGATGCACCGAAAAACTATTACCATTTGCCCCATAAACATAGAAAAACCTGACTGAGTCAGGAACCAGACTGAATCCTAACCCTAACCATCAGAAAATTGTGTAATAGTCTTTCCTTAATGATTAAACATATAACATTTCTGCGCTCAACACTGCAGACAGCTTGATTGTAAAAGTTTATATGTCCCAAAGCAGCTGAATCGTGAAACTCTGTCTCCTGCCTGATTTGTTCTTAGGCTTCGGCTGAGAGATTGATAGCCTATTGCTTTAGGCCTTCAGCTCATAAGAGCCTTACTCAGTCATCTTATATAACAATAGAGCTGTGCTAAGCTATTGTATAAAAAAGACTAGTAATAGTAGAGGTTCATGGAAAAATCGATACATCCCTCATTCATGATAGAAGCAAAACTGTGACTTGAGTGAAATAGGCAGATTTAAGTCCAAGTTGATAATAATCTTAGAGCATTTTTTTTACAAACATTAGGTGATCAATCATTTTCTTTATTGTTGGTTCAAACTTTGGCATCTATTTCACAGTAACCCACAAATAGATGACTTTTAAATGCACTTATCAGTGATTCAATCTACTATACGTAGACACTATAGGACTTGCAGTTCAGCAAATAATTAAATATAAATAAAAAAATAATTATGTATTTATTTAAATTGATTTAGAAAAAAATCTACTTCGCTTTATTTACTTTCCAAATTATTTTTGAAGTGACACTCCTACTCCCTCACTGTAAAACACTAGCACAAAAACCTAGCTTATCAGTGTAGACGGACAATAAAAAATAAAAAAGCTACTTTTTAAAGAGATCGGATAATAACAGTCATGAATAAAACAACTACAACTAAGTTTATACACAAAAATATCCCAGAAGAGGCTTAAAGGATCATTAGCTGCTGACCAAAATATTTTTTTCAGAGTAAAGGCCAACTATTACTCAGTGTAGTAAAACTGTGTTTGTACCTTTTAAAGTAGTACTAGATACCCTGCTGGAAAACAAACAGCTTACATATCTTTTTTATCTCATCTCCTACCCTGGCCAAGCTTGTCCACAGCAAACCGGCCAACTTGACCAGACTAAGAGACCAGCGAAGACAAGCAAACCAGATTTAAAAAAAAAAGATCTATGCTTGTTCTTCAACAGGGTAATGAAACTTGTACTGTCTCTGTGATGTGCTCAGAGAACGTGACTCGTTTTAGACTCTAAATGTGTGTATTTGCTCTAGCGATAGCGAAAAACTAATGTGCATTGAGGTGCATAGCCATATGAGGTAAGCACCTCCAGATGCCAGTCCTACTTCAAAATCTCTACTTAGTCGTGACTAGCCCCCCCTTTCTACATTTGTGAAACCTTTGTGCTTCTCCTCTCACTGTTCAACACCCTTTGTTGCCCCATTTGGGCTAAATGTTACATGCTCGGCCCCAACTAAAAACTGACTATCTTCTGGTTTCGCCCCCCAAACAGGGAAGAAGAACTCACTCCTGCTCCAGAAATTCCAGAAGGATCTGAACGCTGGCGTCTTCAACACTCAGGAGAACGAGCTGCTGAAGCAGATCATCCGGCAGGACCGAGAGATGGTGATGATGGTGGATCGGAAGCAATCGGTCACGGGGATGAACTCCACGCCGATGTCTGGAAACTCCATCATTAACTCTCCCGCCCAGCCACCGTTCACTACAGCGACTGCTATTCTTGGGAACAACCAATTACAGCAGCAGGCCGCCCCAATAAGCTACAGCACCTCCGCCACTATAACCCCATCAGGCCGCGTGCCGCCCTCACAGGGCGTCACGTTTTCGGCGCCGAGCGTTTCCCACGGCAACTTGAGCACATCTTCTCAAAACCCCCCTACGCCCTTGCAGCAGCCGGTGGGGGCCATCATGTCCCCTTGTTCGTTCACCACATCCATTTGCAGTCCCCCGGTGCAAACCCCTTTAGCCAGCCGAACATTCCAGTATGGATCGCCGACGGCCTCCCAACTGTCCCTTGTACAGCAGCCCTTACCCCAGCAGCCCTCACCCGCCTCTTTACCACAACAGCCACCGCAACAACAGAAAGGGGCGTCCCCTCAGAGAAGCGATGTCCACAAGAGCACGCAGGCGCTCCAGTCAGGCAGCCTGAGTAAGGACTTACGCCACCTCTCTGCCTCGCAGCCGTCACTGCCCCACGAGACCTCATTGGCTGCCCGGGCACATCCCACATTGGGCGAATCGCTCGCTTCCATCCAGCCACCCATGGGATCCGCGGCAGGCATCCAGGCCCCGGGCTCCGTTCTGCAAAGCGGCATCCGCACCAATGTTCCACAGAGGGTTGCCCTTTTCCGGCAGATGTCATCGGGCGCAATACCGCCGGTGCGCACGGCGCCCTCTAGTGCCCAGCACAGGGATTCCACGGGCTCCAGGAGAGAGTCGGCAGTCTTAAGTAGTACAGAGACGGAACAAGACAAGATGCGGTTCGCATCAAATTTATGATCCCGTTTTACTTTTTTCCATGTTCATTTTTTTTAAAAGATATTTTGATTGATTTTTATGGAGAGACTAAAAAAATGGGGAAAAGACTCTTATTTTTTTTTCTCCAACTTCCTCTGAGAAAAAAAGAAATAACCTCATAGCTGTCCTGTACAGAATTTCCTTGTACTATATTTTAGACACACTTCCCCTTCAACTTAAGAATGTATATTATACAAATATATATATGTGCAAATCCAACTAGAATATTTGGCGTTGACCATATGGGAAAGAAAAGAAAAAAACTCTAGTATAAACGCAAGTCTTCCTCTCTAACATATGTGACTATAACGTGTCTGAAGATGCTTTTTTTCTGTTTATGTTTTCCTTACGGTTCGAATTTTCCTTTTTGTTTTTGGTACTGGAATGCTTTTGAATGTGTTTTCTTTACCGATGAAGATGACAAAGATGACAAAACAAGTCCAGCATTTAGCAGCATCTGGCATCACTGTGGAAAATGTTTGCGCAAATCAAACCACTGAAATGTTTAAAAAGCACATCTAAAACTTTTAGCGGCAGAAAAAAAAATGCCCGGAGCATCAAATCAAGGTGCAGTTTTGATCTCTGCAATACTTTGTGTTGTGCAGTAATTGCGTTGTGTTTCAAGACAGCATTTGTGCATTAAAGGGAATCAATGTATTTTACTTTATTTTCTTTTTTACAAAGGATGTGTGGTCAAATCAGATGGTTTTATTTTCTATATCTGATTTTAGAACGAGATGGACATTATGAAATGTCACTTAAAGACTGTACATTTACAATATTTATAAAACTAAAGATTATCACCATTATGCAATAGACTGTGATATCAAGATTACCTATATGTGTGTTGTACATAGTTTTGTAGAACTAGTATTTACAAAAGTAATGTGTGGTGCATTTCTCAAACATGGCAATGTCTTATCTCTGTCAGCCGCCTGGGTAATGCCTATATATGCATATATATATAAATATATATATTCAAATGGTAATATGTGACAACAAACATCAGAAACATTCATTAGAGATAAGAAAACCTTAATGCAAATAGTAGCATTACACTGTAGGTAGTAGAAAAGACAATATCTGTATTCAAAAATATCATGCTGGTCAATGATAGAGTCACATGAGTGATTACAGTGGCATGACACCACTGCGGTGGGGGAGGGGGGTGTGCATCTTCATCATCATCAGCAAAGCTGAATGCATTTTGCGTATGTTTTTCATTTCCTGATGTAACAAGGAAGCCATAGGCTGCCTGTATAGATGCTTTGTTTGATAATAGTTTCATTTTAATAGTGTTTTTGTTTTTTGCATGGATCAGTATTAACGGATGTACACATTACTCCAACTTCATAATATTACATAGACATAGATGTTCTGGTTATACATTTTCCATTATTTTCGCATTTAAAGACCGTGAAAAACGTTCTAACCCTAGGCAGTGTGAACCGTGCCCGAGTGTGTTTGACCACCAAAGTGCGGTTCGTTTGACTAGTGTGAGTGCTCTGTTTAGCCGTCTCTTGCCCGCTTGAAAGAGGTGTGCCAGAGCATGGTTCAGTTGGACTAGGGTGCGGTTCGCATGTAGTCCTTGCTGCACTTCAGCTGGTACCTTGCAAGCCTCCTCATACTGTTTAACAATCGGTTGTGAGAGGGCCGAACGGACCGAATGACTCAAAATCACTATCCACAAAGTAAACACAGCGATGGACTCACATTTCGTTCAGTGAGAGCACCGCTCTTCCTGTTTATCCTGAAACTGTCGCAGCATAATGACTTAAGCGTGCTCCAGCACGAATGCTGAAACCCTATGTGAGTGCAGGCCAGAGGGGGAGTGGGGAGGGGGGACAATCGTACTCGGGCCTGGTTCACGGCAACCATGCCTAGTGTGAGTACACCCTATTTATTAACGCTCTGCTAGATTTACAAAACATCTCAACCTTTAAGTCTATGTTATGAAACATAAAAGTATGTATGGCACAGCAGACACAACACAATTATGAAATTGGCCGGCAGAAATATTTTGTATGTTTTCAAGAGCAACTATGCATATTCAATAAAGCATAGGTGAACAAATACAGACGTTCAAAGAACCAAAAACAGAAGCTGCTTTGCATTAAGGTTTTTATCTCTCCTGTACGTCGATTCATCCAGTTTGGGGCTTTAGACTTTGAAATAGCATGTCAGTCATCCATATTGGTGGTAAAACAAATTTTACTAGGGGTGACTAGCAGCAGTGACCCTGTCTATTTTGAATTTATTTTTTCAATACCGCTACCAAAAGTTGGTAAAATAAGGCAAAAACTCTTCTGACCTGTGCAAAGTTTCCAAGCCCCCTTGCACAATGTTTAAAAGACAACAGTAGTCCAAAAAAAAAATTAAAAAAAAATAAAAAAAAAACTTGTGTCAGTACTGTACCAGTGCAAATCCCATACAGCGACCATAAACGCATGCATTATCACGGATACTTAAAAAAGAGGAACTATTTTTTAAAATAACGTTTAAATGTATTGTGAGATTATGTTTTTTTGTTCATTGTCTGCCTAGACGTTCTCTGTGCGTATCAGAAACATTGAATTTTCACGAAAAGGACATTCTTAAGTATTTGTGCCTAAACTATAGCCATGTTTCATCCTGTTTATTTTATGAGTGTGACTCGTGTGTGCGCGCACGTTCGCGCACACGTGTATGTAAACAAGTGTATACTTGTGTGTTTAATGTTTTCCGACGAGAACAAAAAGCAATGGGAATGGCCAAACGTATCGGAGCAAAAGGACGAGATTTGCTCGCCGTATGCGATTAACGTACTAGTTTCGTACTAGTTGCAAACAAATCAGTATCGGCTGGAATCACGATAGATTGTTGGTTAAATGTGTGAGGAACTTCATTTTATAGCCACTGATGTTGGGTTTGATGTTGTGTGGAATGAAACTGGCCAAAGTGAAACATTTCAAACTAACTTTCATTGTGAATTGCACTTTCTGTTTAAAGAGAGAGAGAAACCTAGAAGCAGAAACACATGCATTAGTTGGGTAATTAAAGGGGTTGCTGAGTCTTGTGGAAATGCATATAAATAGTAAGCCAAATAAAAAGTAAAACTTGTGGAATTGATACACAAAATGGAGTTTGGCGTGCATATAATACAAACATGTTTGGCATGCATATAATACACAGTTTTTGTGTGCATATAATGCAAAAATTGTTGCCGTGCATATAATATGCAGGTTGCACGTACATATGATATGCTAACACAGTCTCGCGACCAATTTGTACGTATTTTACGAGGTGGCTAATTCATGTTAGTTTGTGCAAATTCATAAGACCTCCCTCGTACGATTTTGTACGATTTGTCTTGAGTTAGGTGTAGGTCATTTGTGCAAATTCATACGCATTGGCAACTTGTAAAATATGCATGATTTAGCAAAAATTTTACAAATTCATATGGTGAGGTCGTACGAATTTGTACAAATGATCCAACTCGTAAAATATGTATGAATTCCTAAGATCGGGCTGGATACGCATCTACCCCACAAGCCTAATCCTACCTATCGCGTAGCATATACATTTTTGTGTATCAATACCATACATTTTTTATTTGGCAGGCTATTTATACGCACATTCATGAGATCAGATAGGAGCGCTATATCATCCTGAATCACAGCCTGAAACGTCTGGGCCGACGGAAGGACCTGTGTGTTCAAATACAACAAATAGCGCTTAACTCCTGCTATGCCATAGTGTAAAAAACTAGTGTACAGATAGGACGGTCAGCGGTACTCTGGGTATCTGCTTTTTTTGATACTGTAATTGCCTTCGGAGGGGACCGCTTCTTGTGTTAATGTGCTTTTTCCTCTCAGCTTTAAACAATGTTAGATTTCCAGATTGGGAAGGAGAGGCGTTCATACAACAATACACTAAAAAGAGAGAATGCTGTCACTTTCTGAAGAGGCGTTTTAGAAAACCAGCACATATTTTCGTATGTTTATTTGTTTTTTTATTTGTTTTTATCATATATGTGTTTATGTGATGGGAAATGAACAATGCAAAAGAAAAAGGAGGAGAGACGTTTAAATAAAAGGAAAACCAAAACGGTTGGTGTGCAGCCTCCACGATTCAGGTGAAATCATTCTGTTTGATATGTTCAATGATGTGATGCAAATGATGGAAGATTCTAGAACAGGCCTCAAGCTCTTCTTAATTTCAGCTTTTTTTCCATTATGCTTGTTCATGTACACCAGTGCTTGGTTTAAAAAAATGTAAAAAGAATTAAAAAAAATGGGGAAAATCTGAATATACATGAACAATTAGTTACTTGATCCTGAATAAAGAAAGGTAATGTATACTTTCTTACACCTATATGCAGACAAACGTTGTTTGTCAAAAGATTCTTTTGATTTTCATTATTTTTTTGTTTTATTTTGTTTCTTTGTAAATAATAAACCTTTAAAATATAGAGAAAAAATAAAAGAAATATTGCCATTTACCACCAGGCTTCAGAGTGTTTTTTGTACCGAGTTGCCATTTGTTAATCTTCAACTTTTGCTTATTTTACTAAGCATTAATAACACCTGCAAGGAGAGAACACAGGTGGAAGAAGGCATAGAAACCAATGCACCTACAATTCCGTTGTGTCCAGAATCTTAAAATTATAAAGAGCTGTAGATTTAAATGAAACAGTTTGAATGTGCTGCAGGAATATAGAAGAACTCTTAGTATAAAGGTCCTCTTGTTTCAGCCTTTCTCTTCTTTCTGTGTACAGAGATAAAAAGTGTGTGACACAGTGACAGTGAAAAAGAATTAAATATAAATTTGGAGAAAGGAATGTCAGCGACTCCTGTGGACGAAATGAAAAATGATCTCTTTGGGATAGTCAGGATTTCCATTCATTACCCTCGGATGCTGTTATCAGTCATGAAGTATTCATACATTGAGACAGAGCCCTCTCACGGTTGGCTCTGATTAACAGGACACCTTACACACAGTTTTGATTCATAATTCACACTCCACAATAGGGATTATTAGACTTCTGTATGCCTAGTAAGTCAGAGATAGAGCGAAACATTTGCATCTCTTCATATGTAGATCATCAGGGGTTTCATAAATAACCAAAACAAGGTTATTAATCAGAAATTCAAAATACCCTTACCCTCTTTTACACTTGAATATGAAAACATACTATAAAAAAGATGTTTGATTATATAAAATATTATTATATACATATTAATGATGTTTATTTTATTATATACTAGTGAAACAATCATAAAACACAATTTAATATATTTATTTGTTTTACTATTTAGTACTTCATGTATTAATTTTAAATCATTTTTAATCGCTAATTCTTAATTCTTAATTGTATTTTTATTGTTATTTGTATTTTACTTTTTTTCTAATAGCAAAAACATAATAATTTTCCTAATGCAAGTTGACAATTCTGAAAGAAAAGATTATTTCCAGTCAAAATTTTATTTAGTCTAAGATGTAAAATGTGTGAAAATATTATTCAGATATAAAACATGTTGATTGTAGCCTTCGCAACTTGTATCATTTAAATTTTATGAGTCATGCATTTGATATTTAGGGTTAGGGGTTTGAAACTAACTATTAGCACGCATTACTAATCAATTAGAAACAGTTTGTGTAATCAATCACTAATTTAAGTAGTCCCAGTTTACCGTGATGATCATTGAAAACGATATCTAACAAACTCACACATCCAGAGGTAATGTATGTGTATGAATGTACATTTGACAACATTTCACATCAGATCAAAAGCTAAGATGACTTTAGTCATGACTCAAGTATGGTATTACCACAGACAATCCTTACCATGAACATACTGAATCAGACCAAACGCAACAAAACTAGTATCATTTACCAAGATGTACTGTACTATATCCAGCAGCTGACACAGCCAGAAGCTTTCCTGTAAATCAAATTCAGGTATTATTTCACAGAGGAAATGAAATGGTGACACAAAACCAGCCGAGGCGAGAGACCTTTGACATAAGCCAAATCCGCACATTCAGAATTCAGATGGCTCTTAATGGGATTCATGCAAAGCAGAATAGAGATGATTCCATTAAAGAGGACTGTGACATACAGAGTAGCATGATAAGTCACACATACTGTAAGTTCAGAAAAGAAACTTGCCTTGCCTTAACATCCAGAAGAAGAAGAACATAATCTAAAACACTGCAACATAAAGTCTTTCCTTTATGAAGTGTATTGCATCAATGCATCAATTTGATGTCATTGAATTTTTTTTTTATATTAAGAGAATCATCTCATTAAATTAACAGTGCTCATATTATTATTTAAATAGACTTTATGCTGCTGGTAAATGCTTATTTTAAACATTATCCTCATCCGTTCAGTAACCCAACCTTCTAAACATCAGCAGAAACAGCAGGGTTTCACATGACACCAGTTCAGCTAGAATTTCTATCAGTTGCAAATGTCAATTCAGCATATTTTTTTTTTATATTCCAAAAGTAGCTTAAGAAAACCAAGCTGTGGGTTTGGAAAAGGTCAAAAGAACAGGGCAAGTCTTCATAAGTTGGTTATGAAACAATGCTAATGTTTTCATATCAGTACAGTTCCTATCATACAGATGTCTATATATTGTATTTTTCCTGAATAGCAAAACGTATATACATCTACACTGATATGGCTGAAGCACTGTAAAAAAAGATGGAGATTTCCTTCCACTATAGAAAGTGAAGCCAAACATTCTTAGTATTTATTTATTTATTTATTTATTATTTTTTAACATTCTCAGTATGGCCACTGACATCTTTAGAAAATACTCTTAATATTGTGAAGTCGAACCGTGGAATCAAAGTCCCGCCCACACTCTTGCAGACCCAATCACAGGCTCACAATCATGACACCACACCCCGTTTTTATAGCATCAAATAACTAGTTTAAAGCAAAAGTTCTATCTTTGTAAATAACATTTTTGAAGCGTAACTTCATTATTTAATTCGTCTCAAGAACCTTCAGATTACATGGAGAGGGCGGGGTTTATGACCTATATTCAAGACTTGTGCGGCACATGCGATGAACCAAAGAGGGGGATGACGAGGAGAAAGATGTTTGATCGGTAAAGAGCTTGATAACAGAAGCTCGCATGAAAGGGAAACGGAGGAATCTTACCTGTCTTAAAGGAACACTCCACTTTTTTTGGAAAAAGGCTCATTTTCCAACATCCTTAGAGTAATACATCTTCACACTATGGGACAGCAAAGACCTCCACAAAGAATGGAAACACAGTGCTACAGTACTGGTGTCTTTAATATTAAAAGTTAAGTATTTGAGTATAATACAAAAATTGTCCCATGGAAACCTCTGTGCACACATTTGACTTTTTCGCTGTTTTAAAAGGTGTTCTACGTATTCTACGTATTCGTGGCGTGCGCACGCATTAAAAGGAACACTCCACTTTTTTTGGAAATAGGCTCATTTTGCAACATCCCTAGAGTAATACAGATGTGTTTTACCGTATTTGAATCCATTCAGCCGAACGCCGGGTCTGGTGGTCCCAAAATTAGCATAGCTTATAGCGCGACGCTAGCTGGTCTCATCGGATTCAATGATTTATGCTAAGCTATG
>JAUCNO010000425.1:13494659-13506937 GCA_032353835.1 Enteromius viviparus
TATTATAATTTATGTTTTAATTTGGCCACCTTTTTGTAATAGAAATGCTACAGCCTATTTAATTTATTCAACAAAAATTGGACGTTTTAATTTGTGTGATTTCTGAATGCTTAAGACCATAAAATCAATCACACTGTATTAATTAAATACAAATAATTTATTTACTTTTATATTTATAGAAAGAAAATTAATTTTTTTTTTGAGGGAGGGGGCACAACAATACTATTCTGCTTAGGGCACCCATTTGGCCAGCAGCGGCCCTGTCTGGCAACCTCTAGTCAACGGGGAGGGGAGACACCGCTCAACAGTGTTTTGAAAGTGATTGCAGTACCAGTTTTGGCCATTCCTTTAATAGATTTGAACTATACTTAGTATGAAATTTTAAATATATTACTTTTTCAATAGGGTTTTTTATAGAGATTATAGAGATGAATCACAACGGCACTATCTAAAAATGAAATGTTATTAGTTATTGCTCAATTGCCATCCATTCAATTTCGCAGATCACTTTCGTCAGGCCATGTGACCCTGAAAGCCAGCTGCGTAACAGTGAATAATCCAGAGTTTTAAGTGCCCTGAGATTATAGCTTTATAAGCACATGTGCTTCATGGGGTTTGTTTTGGTTTCTTTGACCACATCGGTGATCCTATAATTTGGTTGCTTCCTAACAGAGCTTCCCCACAGCTGGCTTTTTTTTTTTTTTTTTTTTACTTTTTGTGAAATATCATGATGATGATTATTAATTTCCCTCCTGTGTCTGAGCCATGCAGAGGATTACACATCTGCTCAAGACCGTGAGTCAATCCCCAGGGACCTAATCTCAAAAAACATGAGTCAAATTTAAAGCTTTTACACTCGAATAAGGGCCTTTCACTTTATCGCCCGCAAGATGTCTTTGATATTGAAACAAAGACATTTTTTAATATTTTCAATATCTCAAACCATTGAGAATCCAAAGCACCAAATAAAGAGGGGTATATTTTATTATATTTTATTCAATGCATATATAATAAAGAATATAATTTGCATAAATGAGATTAACATAAATTATAATTATAATTTTTTTCTATTTTACAATACACTTCTTGCACAATTCTTGCTGACAGCACTGACAGCTGCATGCTGAACAAATCAGCACGTGTCCATTTAGAAGCCAGCGTGAAGCAGAACTTCAGCAGAAACGAGTCCTGCTCTGCTAAATTCAGTTTCTTCTTTTGAAACTTAAATGTAATGAAGAAGACAAAGGTTGAACACTACAAATTAAATAATAATTAGACGCTTGCGCATAATAATCAAAGCAATTAAAGAGCTGTAGGTTTGAATTAAATGGTGATTCAGTAATGAGCTATGTTGTGTGTGGAGCTCTTCAACAGCAGCATCTGTCTGGATTTAGCTGGCATCAGTACAAAGCTAAAGGAACTGCTTGTTCAGTGTGACCTAAACTGCACTATTAAACACATGTTAAGGGTTTCCAGGTCTGTGCCAAGTCAACCTCAATGACATGCCAACATCTGCAACACTGCTGTTTTTTTCTTTCTTCTTTTTTTCCCCTCCCAAGCAAAGATGCACGCCTAAGACAACGTGCAGCTATGAAAGTACAAATAATTAATTAAGTAATTATTTAGAGTATTTATTTGTATTACTTTTTTTTTAAATAAATAAATAACTATTTAAGTGCATAAAAAATGACTTGAAATGAAAGGATAGGAAGAAAGGTCAATAAGTACTTATGCTTTTTTTAATTTTAAATAAATAAATATTAACTTTTTACTCAAGTAAGAAAGCAGTAAATAAATACTTTTATTTTAAATAAATAATTAAATAAATGCATTCAAATTTAAATTCAAATTTAGTGTCAGTTTTTGTTACACTTGATGTGAATAAATAAATAGTAACTTTTTATTGAAGCAAGTAAATAAATAAATGTTTACTTTAAAGTACCTGAAAAGTAAGGATAATTAATAATTAAATATTTATTTACTTATTTTAATTGCATTTTATTTTAAATAAGTAAAAAAAAAAACGAACAAATAATGATTGAAATAAAAAATGAAAAAGTGAATACGTATAATAAATAGGAAAATTTCTTAAGTATTTAAATATGTAAATATATATGTATATATACGTACACTGTACATAAAAAGTTTACTTAAAAAAAGATTATAGAAAATTAAGTATAAATAATTAATATTTTATTTTAAAATTATTTCAATAAAAAAGTAAATAAGTGAATACATAATTCACAAACAAGAAAATAAAGTCAATAAACAATAAATAAAGTTGTTTTTGCATATTTGAATTAATAAATAAATAAAATATTTTTACTTCTCTTGGTTGAGATCACATGACCAAAAGGATTCAGCTTCAAATTACTGGAGACTTGTACTAAGCGGACAAATTAATCAGGGTTGACTGACCACAACATAAAAAGCCATTCGTAATAAAAAAAAATGTAATAAAATATAAAAAAAAAACGGTAAACTTGCGTTGTCAGTCCAAGACAGCTGTCATAATGACCTGCAAGACTGTTTTAGAATAGGTTGTAACCGCAACACGTTCCATAATCTTTGTCGTGACTGAATTTGCACTATGTTATTCAACATGAGCTAAAGGTTTAGGAGTTTGTTTTTAGTGACCTAAGAGCATTGCGTAATGGTGGCCCTCTTCCGTCCGCCGTGCTTTCATTGTGATGATCTGTAGTGGTTTGATTACAGTTTAGCTCGGTAGAGGATTGAGCTGGAAGCCGGTGAGTCTGGCTCTTGTTTAGACAAGGATTAAAGGCTAACGTTTACATGGGCTGGAATAATAATAAAAAACTGTGTGTGGGGGGTGAATAAATGCATTCGATGAAGATTAAAAAGATTACCGAGCGTTAAGCCTGTAAATTAGCCTGTACTGTCTTTTGCAGCCGGTGTTGTCCGTCGACCTCGCCACTGCTGGATCGCAGCAAATTCACATCTAGTGTTTATTAAATTGCTTTCTCTCGCAGAGAACTATTACATCATGATGAAATCCTTGTTAAGGAATGGCTGAAAATCTGCCATTTTAATCAGCCAATGGCAGACATCGCTCTAAGGCAATATGATACCTTGCATAATTGCCAGGATGCTCGGCGCTGGCTTGTGCAACACTAGAGAAATTAATCAAGAAAGTGAGCGGTAATGTTTACGCGCTGTTTTAAGCCATTTCGTGACTCCTAATTATGATTAACCCTAGCCCTCTGATGCATAAATGACTAAAATGATTCAGAAATTAAAGAAAATGTTCATTAATTGTTATTATTATTATTTTTGGCAAAACGTATGAATGGCTAAATAATAATAATTAATAAAAATGTATTAATTTTTAAATCAAAGAAACAGACCGGTCACCTTTAACATTTAGAATGGCTTAAAAATTTAAATTACTCATTTAAAATTCTACATTTTTACTATATTATTTAAAAAATATTCTATTTAAAATTACGGTAACATTTGTTAACTATTAACTAGGACTTTTTCCTCAATAAATTCTTAATTTCCTGCGTAGTAATAGTTAGCTGTTAAGATACTGAGTAGAATTAGGGATGTAGAATAATAATCTAGAGTAAGGTATTAATATGCATGTAATTAGAACTAATAAATTGCTAATATTCTAGAAATATGCATGCTAATAAGCAACTAATAGGTTAAACGGTAAAATACAGTGTTACTTAAATTATATTAGAATTGAATTTTATAAAATTATGGTTATTAAGGTTGACCCATAAACAAGAAAGGAAACCCAGAATGGTTAAAAATGTCAAGTTCTTGCTGTGAATAGGCCACCAATTCACCAAAATGTAAAATAGTGACAAACTACCACAAGATTGTGTTGGGTAAAATAGTTACAATTCATATTAACATACAGTTTTTTACTGAACTGAAAACAAATCACCCACATTTCTATCTCTTTCTTAATACAATCCTTTTCACAACACAAAAAAACATTGAACAAATTAACATTGTTAATTATGGAAATTAATGTGCATGGCATAATCCACAGCCATTTAATTTACTCAGAAGATTGGCAAACAATTACAGCAGCCCATCTCAGTAACGCTGGACTCAACATGTTTGCTCTACATCCTCTGCTAAAACAGATGTTAGGAGTGAAGGTGCGTTCACACTGACATCGATTCAATCGCTGGAGGTCTCCGAGCTGTTGGTGTTATTGCTTATTTGCATAAAGTTGAACTGTGTATAACTTGTCACCTTGCTAACAGTTGCTACTCTGCTGGAAACTCATTAAATTTACTTTTGGTTGTTGCATATCGCAGGCCATACAAACCCCCCTTCACATCAAGTCAAAGACATTTTTTAACTTACAGGAAAGTATTTTCTTCCATATTTCCCCCAAAGTGTATCTAGTTCTCAATGAAATTCCCTTTCATTTGTCAAATGGTTTTTGTGAGCCTATGCTTCAGTAGAGCCAATCTGGGTCAATGGTTTTGGGCTCTTGGGTTCAGTTACAGCACCTCATAGTGATCCATAATAGTTTGTGAGGGCCCAGCTGAGTGCAGGTGAAAAAAAACCAGCAAACATAGTTCTCTGGCTGAAAGTTAAAGTGAAAGTTCTTTTTGTTTTAGAAGAAAGCATCAACAATTACTTTTGCAAATCTCATAAAAGCATGCATGCTAACACACGGTGCTAGATTAATTACAAATTGCATGATGAAAATTGTAGTTGGTCATGTAATTTGGATTACACATTTGATTACTTTTTAGATTACTCATCTATCACATATAGATGGACTTATTGTGTACTATAATAGTACTAATAACAACAATAAAAACAGAGAGAAAGAAAAGTTTTTTTTTTGTTATCATGACATGCATTACTTTACCAGTATCAGATATTTTTCACAGCTACACAGTACTCTGGCAGTGAGTTGCATAATTATTAGTCTGTGTTAGGTTATTTGAAAGAAGAAGAAAAAAAAACATCTAACAAATCCTGAATAATGTCATTTTGTGAATAATCTATTCCACAAAAAAGTAACTCTAATCTGCATTATTATACACAATACAATAATAATTACAAGTACTTATTTTTTTAATCTGATTAGAAATTACTTAAAGAAAAGTATGCATATCAGGCAATGTAGTCTCACTTTTAGTTTACTCACTTATCACAAAGACTTGAATGGAATTGTGTAGAATAACAAAAATCTAAAAGATAATGTAAAGTCTTTGTAATCAATTGAATGCCTGCCTGTTATAACATAAACACATTAAAATGCATAAAACATCCATTTGCATGCAAACTTGTAAAATGTAAAGAAAAAATGTAATGAATCTGTAATGAAACTGTAGCAGAAAAATGTAGTAAATGTTTTAGGTCAAAGAGAGTCTCACCATAAAAGCTTGAGAATTCCCACATTACAAACTTTAAAACGATTAAAACATGATAATACATGGCCAAAGTCCGCCAGGTTTTAATTATTTTTGTCCAGACTTTCAGTGTTAATACTATTTGTTTATAGTAGTTACTGGATATGATGCAAAGCTGTGCATCTTGCATAATTATTCGTCTAATGTAAGTGGCAAGTTATTTCAAAAGATACATTTATAAGAAGCAAAAAGATCTGTTGTGAATCAGTAAGTTCTGAATAATTCACTGTCATTTAATGTGTTATCATGCAATACATAAAAAATCTGTATTCTGATTATGAGCATTTTTAAAAACCTAATACAATCTAATTATAATTTTTGGAATTGAATTACCCTAACCCATAATACATGAACAATAGCAATCAGTTACACCTTACAAAGCACCACTACAGTGTGGAAGATTGTCCTGCTCTGGTCAACAAAGCCCAGAGCACTCATTTTCAGTGTAAGCACGTCCTAAACCTCTCTGATCAAGTCTGAACTTAGTCCTCCACAGTAAACCTGCAGTTGCTCGAAGGTTTGTTCGCATGCATGTATTCATGTGATGCTGCACTGATTTATGCAGCCCTTGCAGGAGGTTCATTGTTCAAATAGTTGTGAGCAGGCAGCTGCCTGGTCAGATAAGCCATTAGAGATGAGAGCTCGGTCCAGGACAACACGGACACTTTTCTGACTAATGCATGAATTCATCACTTCTCATTGCACTGATGTATTCAAAGCCAGACCTGAAAAAGGTTTCTTTTTTCCACCACCACCATCTCGATTGCTTTCCTGTCATGACATTATCAGGGAACAGAAATGAGTAATGTTCATAGAAACTGACCCTTGTTTGTCGGATGTCTCAGAGTCCTCTGGCGACCACCAACGTCATGATGGTCCTGTGTGGTTTGATACAGCAGCTGGTTAAACAGCTGAGTCAGCTGAGGTTCCCCAAATATACTGCGAGAAAAAGACATTTCAGTCAAAATTGCAGCACTTGGCGCTGTCTTCAGCCAAAAAGGCTTTATATAATTCAGTCAGGTTTCATTTTATTTCTACCATTGCAAAATTTAATGCATTATATAAATACTGTATAATAACAATACTGAATCCAAGTATTTTAAAGCTCTTAAAGCTTTTTAATTAGTCAGTTAGTCAATTACAATTAATTTAATTAGTCAATTACAATTATATGTGATTAAATCGCATCCAAAATAAAAGTTTTTGTTTACATTATATATATTTGCGCAGTGTGTAAATTTATTAAATATACACAAATGCATGCAAATATTTAAGAACAATATCTTACATTTATATATGAAATATATGTATACATATAAAATAAATTATATAAATATATACATGTAAAAAAATATATGGTATGTGTGTTTGTATTTATATATAAATAAAAAATACACAATACACACACATACACATTATGTAAATAAAAACTTTTATTTTGGATGTGATTAATCATGTCACAGCACAACTATTTAAAAAAATAAAAAAATAAACGAAATAAGAATTTAAACAATTTCTATTTTAACTAAGCTAAACAATAACTTGTAATTATAATGTGAATTGTTAAATGTACTTAAATAGTAAATAATAATCATAATAATAATAAAAGTTCAAATAAAAGCAAAACTTATTTATTTATTTAATTATTTTCATGCGAAACGTGCAAGCATTTGCAGGATCTGTGAGATCTCATACTGCATGAGTCTATTACTATATTCACCTCTAAACAACTCAGACACAACACTTTTCCAGACAAAACATTACATGCATCAAACATCTGATTCCAGACATCACACTCTTGCTGACAAACATTTTTCATAACGAAAACAAATCAATGCTTTGATAATAACAGCAAGCGAAGAAACAAATAAAAGCGAAAGCAGAGATTGGAGATTCATGCCGGGACTGACTCTGGTAGTTTGTCACTTGGGTGTTCCAGTTTATGTTTCTATTGTATTTATAGCCCTGCTGTTTGACTTGCTCAGCAAGGTATTCTGTCGCCTTTGCTGAGTTGGTTACAAATATAAGTCAGATAACAAATGGGATTTTGTGTTTGTAAATCACCACCCTCCCACAGTTTAGATGCTTGCACAACCTCCAGCAATAGGGCTGTAGTCCTTCTTATAAGACAACTTAAGGTAATTCCCCAATAAACCACTCATTGATTTCCAATATACTGAGCTGATTCACCATACTGAAGTCTACTACTGCAGCACAGTTCAGTGGACTGAATTATTTAAATGCAAGCAACCAAATTTGAATTCAAAATGCTTTGTCTCTTTAAAATGAAAATGTAACCTAAAAAAATATTTTAAAAAAAGAAATCAAAGATTTATCATTTATAGGAGATGGTTAGTTAAGGAATTTCGATTGGAAAATTAGAAAATTAGTCATATTAGAGCAAATGTGTAAGAATTTGTATGATATGGCAAAAGTGTTAATCTTTTTTAGTTCAGCGAAATTGCAAAAGTATCAAAAAGTGTTGGAAATGACAAGTGTAAACTTTTGTGTAAAATGGCAAAATTGTAAAAAAAAAAAAAAAAAATTGTATGACATGATGAAAGAGTTATAATTTTATTGAAATTATAGGAATTTGTACAAATGGCAAAAGTGTAAAAAATTTTAGGAAATAGCAAAAGAGTAAAAACTTGTATGGAAGATGGCGAGATTGGAAGGAATCATGAAATTTCAAAAGTAAAAGAATTTGTACAAAATTGCAGAAGTGTGAACATTTAAAATATAGAAAAAAAAGGGAATATTGTAAGAAAGATCTTTCTAATAATGTTTTTTCAAATATTAATTTTTTTTTTACTCTTAGCAAAAATTTGTAAGAGATGATGAAATAATTTAAATTGAAAGAATTGATGATGGTAAAAAAAAAAAAAAAGGCAAGCAATTTCCAGCTTGATTTCCTAGCACAAATAGCCAGCTGTTGTCAACCATTTTCTAACCAAATATAGTGTTATTCCCAAAATAATAAACTGATGCAACTTTTTAGACCCAAAAAGTTTTTTTATTTGTTTTTGTCTTTTTAAATCCCATAGCGAACCAAGTCACATCTAGAGACTAGAATATTATAAACACTTCCTGCTTTTTCAGTTATATTTGCTGCCTCGTGTTGTGCAGCAAACACACTGCAGCCTCAACATAAAGTCATTTTAATAAGGCAGTCAATGCTCTGAAGTACAGCAGTGAAGTTATTCACAAGCAACAACATTAAGAGTCTTTTTCACACACACTCTCTCTCTCACTTCTAATAGCTGCAGATGTAATATGTATTTTGGACTGTCTGGCTTTTCTGTGGTAAATTTAGAGACATGTCAGTGTGGTGCGAAGTCTCAGCAAGGCCGCGTTAAAGATTAGCCTCAGAGAGACACATTAAAAAATGATAACACAGGGTTTGGCAAAAACGTCAGCATTATGTAATCATACGAAGAGAGAGAGAGAGAACCAAGGATGAGAGGAAAGAGTGAAAGCCCTGCGGCTTGAAACTTCACCTCTCTCTCCAACCACCTCAAAACATCAAAGGACTCACTTTATTACTTCAGCTTTGATTAAATCGAAATGTTTTTCAATATTTCACAAGGAAACTTTAAGCATGTGTGAGTATATGTATGAACACATGAATTCATGGATTTTTTTTATAACATGACATTAAAATGTAAGTAATATTTCATGTTCAGTACATTAAAAGGGATTTTTTTTATAAGCCATTACATTTACCCTTTAATTTTCCAATCTTTCCTTTTCTTTCTTTTTTTTTTTGTTTTTAAGCAGATATCTGGGTTACAGTGAGACTTCATGAGAAGTCAATTTGAAAACCTTAATATATCCATATTCATATTCATATTCACGATTCGTGAAGTGTGAGAAAATCATTTACTCCCCTTTGATATGTACAGTTACATTTGATTTACTTAACTTTGTTGCCACAGAAACATGCAGTAGATACATAAACCATAAAATGACTCAAATGTTGATGTGATTTCAAGTCTCTTTGAGTGTTACAAGCTGTTAGTGCATAAATAAGAAGTTGCAAAGACTATTGTTTCAAAACCACAGAAATATTCTTAATAAAAGATGATGACTTGTTCACACCCCCCTAAAACTAATTTTAACACACCCCCACTTCTCTACGGCGCAGAGTGGGTTTATTTTCATAACACTGCCCAAATGTTTACGTATAGAAAGAAGGCAAAGCTATTATTCTTGCTGTAGCGTTGCTGCCAGCGCCATGTTCTGGAGACGAAGTGTTTTCTTGTGAAAGTGAAACCACTTTGTTTGTGCTTCCAAAAGAGGACAAACAAGAAATCAGTGGTGTAGTTGTATTTACAACACTGTTTCAGAACAGTTCAACACAAATATTAATGTGTTCAGTGCATTTACAGAGGACTGATCCCTAAAACCTGCAGAGCAATAATAACATACAGTATGTGGAAAATAACGTGGTATTTAAACCTTAAACTGCATAAACACATTGCATTACACCAAATACACCAAATACTATTTTTTAGAAACATCATATTGATGATAGGTTGAATTACAGTGTTGTTCAACATGTTTCTGACTGAGTTCAACTTGAATCAGGAATACCTCTTTAATATTTCTGGCCTTACTATAATCATCTTCAGTCAAAATTAGGCCTATTCTGTCTTTTACTCTCTTGAAACCCCATGTTAGGGAACATATGATCACTCGATAGGGTGCATTAATACAAAGCCGTGCAAACGTAAAAATAAAGCTAAAGGAAGGTGTGATTTCCCGTGTTTCTGTCAGCTTTGCAGTCTGTTATTTTCCTTGAATCATATGTGGGTTGCTGTGCTTGTCCTGCTTCTCATTCAGAGGTTATTTCTGGAAATATTCTTATAAAGTCTTTTTTTTGTACTTTATGTATTAGCTTGGTACAAAAATAATCCCAGTTCATTGTGGGTAGGTACGTACATGTTTTTTCCTTATACTGCACTTACGTAATTTGGGTATTTTTTTCCTCATTTTTTTCTATCTTCACGTTATCTCTTCTTCAACGATCTGGGTTTATTCCTTTTCTTCTTGATTTAAGTGTGCTGTTCCAAAGAGATTTTCAGCTCTATAAACCACTTCCTGTGGCAGAGAACATTTCACAGACAATCTCACTGGAGCAGCATGATTCATATAATGGCACTGTTGACAGCACAAACACTTCCGCACAAAAAAAGAACATTAGTTTTGGTCATGTAATCATATAGACACAGAGATGATAATATTTTAGAATTATCAATAACATGATGTTTTTTTAGTGCTGTAAAATCGATTAATCACTATTAAATCACATTCAAATTTGGAGTTTGTGTTACATAATATGTGTGTGTATATTTATGCGTATATATACTGTATATACACCAACATCAGTTATATGTGACCCTGGAAAAACCAGGGTATATTTTATCGACAAAATTATCGATTTTTCTTTTATGCCACAAATCGTTAGGATATTAAGTAAAGTTCCTTTTGTACACTTCCAAAACCTAATATTTGATTAGTGGTATGCTTTGCTAAAAATGTCATTTGAACAGCTTACAAGGTGATATCTTGGCTCAATATTGTTATTTTTTTGCATCCTGAGATTTCAGAGTTTCAAATAGTTGTATTGTTATAGTTATTGTTGTAGTTATGTATTGTAATAGTTTTATTGTCATCCAGAAAACAACACAGATGATTAAGATTCAGGGGTATGTAAACTTTTTTATGAATTCAGTTATTATTTTGTGTTGTGGAGTATATATATAAACATCTGTTATGTGAAATAGCTTGTACTAAATAAAATTAGCAAACAATTTTCATGATATTTCTTATTTAGTTTATAATTATGAACATACAGTACGAGAACATGGATACATTACAATTTTAACAGTACAGCTAAAAAAATTGTCATTATTTTGAAGGGCATTTCTGTTAAACTAACACACACACAGAGAGAGATAGAGAGAGATTTTCGAGAATGTGTCACTGAAAACAAAGAACATAATGTGCTTCAAGGCATTCGTAGCTGTAAAGTGTTTGTGTTTCAGACAATGGGGCTGTAATAAGTTCAAACTGTTCTTTCCTTCAATCAATGTATTTTTCCTCTCACACACAATGTCTACACCTCCACACACACTTACATAAATAAGAGCACACTTACAGTCTCGCATAACGCTGACTCAAAGCACTTTTTGAGCAGATAGATTTGATAAAGCACAAGACCTACAGAGTTCCTCCAGTATACTTGTAAATATACAGAGACAGACAGAGAGAGACGGATGAACCACTACCATACAGAACAACAAAGACAAAATGTGCGAGAGGAAAATAAAGAAATCAATAACGCTTTCATGGCAAATATTCAAATAAAACTCGACAGTGAAGGAATTAACAGTAACAGTGAAGCAAGAAACAGCAGCGGTAGGAATCCGCCTCGCACCACTTAAGAACCGACACTGAAAAACAATTTAGAATGAAGCATATCTGCAGCAGAGACCTGCCTCTGCACAACGCACATCAAAAAAGGAAATATCTCACAAAGGGGACCGTTAGCGCTGCGTCCTCCATCCCTGGTAATTTCATCATCCTTTCCAATCAGTTTGCACCTGCAATGACAGAAGACTGAACTGTGGAAAGTGCTGACTGCGATTGGGAACTCATTTAACTTTAACAAACTTAAAGAAGAGAAAGTTGCGGGTTATGTGTGAATCTTGAATTGGGACCAAACAGAGGAGTCATTCTGGAGTCAAATGGCGCTTTTCCACTGCGTGGTACAACTCGGCTCAGCACAGCTCGTTACGGCACGGTACGGCTCAGTTCGGCTCGGTTTGCGCTTCCACTGCAGTTTAGTACCGCTTTAGAGTGGGC
>JAUCNO010000425.1:13528502-13545310 GCA_032353835.1 Enteromius viviparus
ACTACTGGACGAATCTACAACCAATCAGACCACTCATTCTGATGCGTAGCGGCAGAACCTGCAGCCACCGTAACCAATTGTAGCTAGCTTCATTAAAGCAGTAGGAAAATGTCTTTACTTTAATTACTTCTGCTCCGTTTTCAAAGGAAACCTGTCGTGGAAATTTCTCAAAACAGCTGCAACAGCAGAGTCGAACGGTTGTTGCTGCTCGGTACATGCCATGTTTGAAAGACGTAATGGTTCTCAGACGCAGAAATGCTGCGTCATTGTGTTAAACCCGCCTCAGTCATGTCGGGGGGAGGGGAGCTCATTTCTTATTGGTTCCCACGTTTTTGGGAACGGAAATGCTCTAAAACGTATGTGAATGCAGCGTCACAGGAAGTATCTAAAAATCTATTTCTTGTACCTGGTGGAGATCCGTTTGACTGTAATCTGGGGGCCGTAGGTCTTTCCCTGGGTCATGGTTCTGCCGATAGTGCGAACGAGAGGAAGGGTGTTGACTTTCGGGGACAGGAGGCCTCTGAGTTGGCCCTGTACAATGGCAGCGGTACCTGAGCTGTAGCGAGAAGCATTCACCTGGAAACCAGCCAGACAGTGACACGGTTAGACAAAACTTCTGCTCTGATATCGACCGACACAGACCTATTAGTGTGGAGGTAAAAAAACAGGAACCATAACAAGGAACACTTTCACACTAGACACAAATCCAGCTGAGCTTAGAAAATGATGAAAGGTTCTTGGCAGGCAGACAGAGTACGGTTGTCTCAGTGAAACATCAGCAGCGAATGCTGTGATTCACATGAATGTATGTGTTTGTTTTATTATGGATTGTGTACCTGACTGCGGGGGTCGAGGTTCAGAAGCCTCCAGGACTTGTACATAAGATCAGAGAAGTGGTACAGCACTCGGAGACGGGTGTTTAGCACTTCAGGACTGCATTCTTTGAGGGCGTTGTACTGCGGAGGCACGGACTGAGGCAGACCCAGCTGTATCCCTGAACAACCTGCAAAACACACAGTCAGAGACATGAAATGCAAAAACAATTCTCAAATCCAACAGCTGAGGAGATGATGCTAGAACAGACGTTCAGCATGAGGTCAGAGTCTGTGGACATGTGAACGTTTTTTCTGAGATATGCTAGGATTCAGCAGAAACATTTTGACATTCAACAAATGTCAGTAAAACATTTTAATGTTTAATGTTAATTTTAATTTAATGCATTCTTACTGAACATTAATTATATTAATTTCTTTAAAAAATAATACAACTTTTGGCCTGCTGGATGTGGATATTTAAATTGTAATCTTAAAAAAAATAAAAAATAAATAAAATATTTACTATACAAGTTAATTTAAATATTTTATGGATTTTCTGTAATTAAATTTTCTGTAAAAAATATAATAACAAAAAATGTAATTAACATTTCAAAATTTTACATTAAAACGAAATTGCTAACATTTTAATTTAATAGTACCAGAAATAATTAACTTATTTAAACAGTGCTACTTGTGTGCTGCATATAAATAAACATTATTAGCTGTTAACCATGTAGATGATTTAGAACGGTTTACTTCTAAAGTTCCAAGGCAGCTCACTGGGATTTGTTTGTACCTGAAGCTCTGGTTGACAGAGCTGGTGTGGTCCAGGCCGAGGTATGGCAGCGTCCAGCGGAGATCTGCCTGATGTTCTTGCCCTGTAGAGCAGTAACCAGAGTGGGCTCTTTGACAGGATTGGAATGGCCCAGACCTAGCTGCAATCCACACAAAAAGGACATAAAAATACTAAATATTATTATACTAAATATTCCATTAATATTCACAGTTCCACAAAAAACATCATTGCTGACAGTACCTGAGCCTCACAGTTGCAGCCCCATGCGTACACGTCTCCAGTGTTGGATAAAGCAAGGATGTGCTCGCAGCCTACAGCGATGTCCTCGATGAAGACGCCCTCCAGAGCAGGAATGATCTGAGGTCGGTTATGATTCTTCAGCATTGAGTCTGGCAGACCTATCAGCCGCTCTGGGAAAACATACATGCATATTAAGGACTTTTTCAACATCACAAAGGTCATTTGAAAAAGTGACAGTCAACTTAACAAGCAAAATGTTCTTCAAAGAGAAAAACTGGTTCAGGCTAGAATCAAAATTGAATAAAGGTAAATTATGCCACATTTACACACAAACACATTTGAAGGATGATGATTTCTGGAGGGTCTACCTTGGCCGAATGTGTAGACGTGTCCATCTTTGGCCAGAACCACTGAGAAATGTGTTCCACATCCAACTTTTTTAATGCCTTTATTGCACAGAGGCTCCACTTTCTAACAACGAATAGAAACATAGGAAGCATACTGATTTTCAGAAGTCTGGGATTATACTTATTATTTTATTATATTATTACTTATTAATAAATTATTGTTTTTATTGAGCAAGCATCAAACTGTTCAAAAGTGACTGTAAAGGCATTTATAATGTTACAAAGTTACAAATAAAGTTGTTCTTTTGAACTTTTAAATTCAAAGACAGTTTTGCCAATAATAAGAACGCATCTTGTACACCAAAACAGCATGATTCCTGAAGGATTCCTGATCCCAGCTTTTATCACAGAAATTAATTATATTTTAAAACATCTTAAAATAGAATTTAATTGACCAAAAATACAGAAAAAGTGTGAAATACTACAAATAATTGCAGCAGGGTTGGGGCCATTCATGAATTGAATTGAGAATGAATGGTAAATTCCAATTCACTTCCTGGAATGGAATTTGAATTGGAACAGCATGCAGCTGACAGGAAAAGGAATTGGAATTGAATTGGAATTGCAGGAAGTTGAATTCAATTCAGGAAGAATTCCACTGAATTCTGTTTATTTCTGAGCATTTATTTTTATTTACTTGCATTTGATCAACTCTATTTCTTACATTGCTTGATATTTGTAAATCAACATAAAAAAGTTCAAATGTATTTCTTTAAATGCAATGACAAAAAAATGCTTAGCAATAAACAGAATTCAGTGGAATTCTTACAGAATTGAATTCCACTTCCTGTAACTCCAATTCCAATGCCAATTCTGTTTTCTTTAATTGCTGTTGAATTCCAATTCCATTCCCTTCTTTTAATTGGAATTGTTGAGTTCATTCCTGAATTGACCCCAACCCTGAATTGCAGCCTTTGTTACCACGATATTCACCTTTCATAATAATCTTTGGTAAGAACAAATTGTACCAAATTCAAACTCTTTGAAACAAAAATGCACCCTATTAATCTGTCAGACTGTACCTGTGGGTAGCATTTCACTGTACATGGTCCAATACCCAGTTTACCGTAATCACCATCTCCAAAAGCCCACACTGTCAGGCCGTCTGATGACAGGACCAAAGTATGATTGATACCACATGACACCTAAACACGGCAGAAAAGGTCATCTTCACTCATCACACGCTGGTCATTACAATCAAAGTCCTAACAATGAAGAAGCACCTGTCCAATGTGGTACCCATCCAGTGCTGTAACTCTCTCTGGGATCATCTTGTTGGAAGTTGACCTTTGACCCAAGCGTCCAGAATCTCCACTGCCGAAGGTGAAGAGTTTTCCATCTGATGTGATGACAGCTGAGTGTTTGAACCCACATGCCAACTGAAAGAGGGAAATTATGTTCAAACCAAATCTAAACTTCTCACAATCAAAAAATCTTCTGAAATCTGAAACCTGATCATGTGATGGTTTTGGTGACAGTATTTTTTTTTTTTACCTGCACCACCTCCTCTCCCTGCAGAGCCTCGATCTGTTTGGGTCGCCTTTGCCTTTCACTGTTCCCGTGGCCGAGTTTCCCATAATCCCCATCACCCCAGCTGAACACCTCTCCAGTCTCAGTGAGAGCCAATGAGTGGCCATCAGACCCGTACGATGTCACCAGCTGAGTCACTACATAACCTGTTATAAAAAATAAAACAAAAAAGATGCATTTCATTAATTTGTATAGAATTCAGATAATAATATAATAGTAATAATATAGTATTCGTAATATAATAAAAATAATAATTCATAGGCAATAAATATTATTTATAATTCTTATATAGTTATTGTAAAAGTTATTATAAAAATAGATTGAGGGGTTGTCACTATAATTATTTTCCATCATCTTCATAATCTTATTTCCAATACATAACAATCAGTAACAAATCTTATTCCCAGCACAAAATATTAATAATAATAAAATTAATGATTTTTTTTCACGTTCAAGTAAAATGATAACTGATTGATAATACTATTTTATAGGTAATTATTTTTATGTGTAAGCATTATATAGTTCAAATTAATTAAGAGAATATTAAAAAGCTTAATAATATGATTATAATGATGTTGTTGTTAATGGTGTTTGTTTATCAAGTTTATTTATGTTTGTTTTTCTAAGTTGTTATTATTGTATTAATAAATTATTTTAATAATTGACAGCCACAGTTGTTTCACTTAAAAAAAGATAAAATATTTAAGTATTTATTAAATAAAACTTCTATAACACTCAGTAAGAGTTCATTTCTGCATCAATTTTCAACCTAACCTAACTAGTTTGCTGTGGTTTGCATTACCTTGTAAAGCTGAGATGATAGTCGGGGTGTAGAGGTCGTCTGAGTTACCCTGTCCGAGTCGCCCATAACTGCCCTCCCCTACAGCCAGAACCGTACCGTTAGCCTGAACCAGGAACGTGCAGTTCTGACCGCACACAACCTGGAAGAAACACACAGCTTTTTAAACGAACATGCCAACTTTTGTGGTAGCCTTGCATATGTTTTGTGTTCATAATCTACCTGTTGAGTCTGCGAGAGTGAAGGAGCGAGTGTGGGCACAGAAGCACTGGTTCCAGCATCCGCCAGCTGCCCGTGACGCCCATTACCCCACAAATACACCTCGCTTTTACCACCCTGCTGCCAGTCCTGTCACAACCACAAACATGACTTTATTACATTAAAAAAAGATGTTTAAAGCACTGTTAAATACAATTATAATCCCTTAATACGCATTAAAAAACATTATTCTTTTAATGCAATCTCAAGCTGTAAAAGTAAAACCGGATAGAGATATGCTTTAAATAATGAGGAAAGGAGTGTATGTAAAGCAGAGATAGTGTTTTTGTGTGGGGTCATTTATAAAAGCTGAATGAATAAAAACATGTGAAGAGTGATAAAATCTGCCTGAAGGAACAATGCTGAACACAGGGGCTATACTGACAAAGATGGATGAGGGAGATGAAGGAAGATCCGGACGTCTTAACACACACTTCCAGGTAATCTGCTAAACCTCACACGAGTTCAGGAACATGCAGACTTACTTCAGGTCTGCTGGTCGCCCAGGACATGAGCTGCTCATCCATCATGAAGGTCCATTTACTGTTGTCCTGGGAGGAGATCAAGAGGCCCTTTGCATAAATCAAAGTAACCTTTAAGGGGCATATTGTTGAAAAGAGAGTAATTCTGGTGTCACTGAGATACTATTATAGCCTGGCTTCCGCGACTATAAAGCTCATAGGAGCTTAGTCTGGCCAAGCTATCTTACGTCTGTATACTACTGGACGAATCTACAACCAATCAGACCACTCATTCTGATGACATGTGTAGCGGCGGAACCTGAAGCCACCGTAACCTTCATTAAAGCAGTAGGAAAATTAGTTTCTCATTGGTTCCCATTTTTTGGGGAACTGAAATGCTCTAAAACGGCAGCTTGGCTAGACTTGCTTTGCTCGCGAAAAGAATGTAGCGTCACAGGAAGTATGGGCGGGCCCAGGCTAATACTATTACTGTTTTTATTAATATTTTTTTAAAAAGTTTTACACGCTTTGTTTTGTATATTTTACATTATTCATCTATATGTTTTTATTAATTTTATTTTAGTTTGAGTTATTTTAGTACATAAACTGAAAAATGTTGCCTTTGCAACGATATAAAATATATATTTAAAATAACTATGATTTTTTTATTATTATTATTGTTTTTTTTAGTTTGAGTCTACTGTAATACCCTGTAATGAATCATAATACAACATTTAATTCCAAAAATTACATGATAATCTGAAAAATTTATTATTTATTATGTATTTCTTATTTTCTTAAAAGTAAAGCAGCAAAAACAGCTCATTTAATATTGAAAGTGTCAAAACAAGAGTCAAAAAAGGTGTTGAATAAGTTAAGTTGTTTTTGTGCAAAAAAACCTTACTAAAATTGTAAGTAAATTTTATCGTTCCTTCAAATGTTTATCAAGGATCAGCTTATTTTCATCTTACCAATGGTTTGGTCAGCTCCGTGGACCCAGAATGATGGAACTCGGGTGCAATGAAGGATTCTGGGAAGGCTGTGCCACGAGCAAACGCCTCTGCGCTCTTCACTGTGGTTGAATAAGTGGAAAGCCAGTTCCACTCTGAGGGGCAGAAGGATCCAAGAGCCCCGTCCTGATCCGGCCCTGTCCCGCTATGGTGAGGTGGTCTGGGCTGACGGCACAGTAACTGATCCAAATAGAGACCCACGGCCAGAGCGGACAGACTCTGGAGAAAGGCACTGTGGGTCAACTGATCGCCCGCCATCACGTGACTCTGAGGAGCACACATGAAAAGATATGATGTTATACGATATCTACAACAAACTGGGAAATACTTTTTCATAGAAATGATTGGGGAGCAATTAAGGTTTCTGTTGTTTTAAAGAAGCTAAAAATACAGTAAAAATAGTGAAATATTATCACTGTTAATATATTCTAAAATCGCATTTGATGAAGTAAAACGTGGTGGCGCTGAGGTGATGTTGACCCAGAAAGCTGCAGTTGATTTATTAGAGCAGAAGCTGCAGTGAACTGACTGACTCTGGTGTCTCCTCAGCAGACTGCAGATCGCAGGAGATCTCTGCTGTTTAACCGAGAACAATAATGAGCTGTTAATAGAGACTGTTAAGTGAAACTCTGCAGCAAAACGGAGCAAAGAAGAGTCAATATGCTAGAAGAACAAATTGAGGCGCAGCGGAAAGTCATCAGATCAGAACTGAGGCAAATACATGCATTACGTGTCAGTTGTTGTAATGCACTGAATGCAGTTTCATAATTTCTATAGCATTCGAGAAGACTTTAAGAACTCTTTTCAACATAAAGCACACTTACACAGCTTTTCCTTTTTTATAAGCAAATTTTATGATCAGATCCTATCCATAAAGGTAATCCAAATGAATTTAAAAATGGACAAAAAAAAAATAGTGTAGTTATACTTATTATATTTATAATTATATTTCATTCATCAGCATCAAATGTAATATTCACAGCAAACCCGATTTCAAATTATAATATAAAATAATAATATTAATTAAACAAATTACACATTAATTTAACATTATTTTTATTATATATATATATATATATTGTTTATTTATATATTTTAATTTTATTTAACAAGACAAAAGTAAATAAAAAACAATACCAACAATATTTATATAAAATCTTTCAAATAATATCGGATAGTAATAATATCTCCTATTTTGTATGAAATTGCTAGTATTTTGTAAAAAAATATTTTTTACATTTTGTATGAGATTGCTAGTATTTTGTAAATATTAGCAATTTTCCATTTAATTAGAATTTTATTTTATTGGCTGATACCAATTTAAAAATGAATAAATATCAAATAAAATAGTCGAGTGAGAATGTAAGCATATTATTTTATTATTTCAATTATCATCTAGCACTAACTAAAAGGGATAGTAAAAGATTAAAGCATAAAGATTAAATGTAACTATTTAAGGCCTTTTTTTTTTTACAGTTTTCCCTTGTTTTTAGAGCGTTTATTTATTCTTAGTTTTTTACAAAATAGCATAGATTACATAATATTCATCAGTTATCAGTCGCGACACGAAGACAGCAAAATATACCTAATTACCTTAACAATAAATGTAGTGAATTTTGAGTTCTGATGAGAAACTAAGTACCTTCTCATAGCTGTACTGCTCCTGAAGCAATGTGGGAAGGCGCTCAAGAAACACGGCCATGCAAGGGGCACGATTCAATCCCAGAATGCCCTGACTGCGTAGAACAGAACGGCAGGAGGCCAGAACGTGATTCTGAGCGATCCAGTCTGGGGTACAGCGAATCAGCAAAACATCCTGAGACAGGAGAAACATAATTAAACATTACGTTTTTTAATCAAACATAAAGTGAATAAAATACTTTTTCAGAAAGTGTTCGGTACCTTTGATCTTCCAGAACAAGCGGTCACCCCTATGTGTGGGATCCAGGTGGTACAAACCACAGAGCCCATCCCTGTAACCACAGTCTGCAGGACTGAACCATCCTACAAAACAGGGGAGTTACAAATCAAAAACAGGAGCTTCGTAAAGCCAATTAAAGAAATACCTATAAGCAGCATTTGACTCACCCTGAGAGACCAGATGTTGAGCAAACCTCCGATTCCTCCAGACACCAGCACAAGTCCGCTGGGACAAAATGACAGGGTCTTTACCGCGGTAATGTGTCCACTCAGGCGGAACACACATTTAGCATTGCCCCGCTAAAACACAAAAACACACATACAGCTTTCTTAAACTGTGCTAACAACTCCAAAAAAGACCTTTAGTGACAATTAATCTAACAGTAAGAAAGTGAATTAAAAGGTCAGTTTATACAGGCAATAAATAATAAGGCTTAATTTACTCCAAGTAAATTATCCAACCTCCCCCCAAAAAAGACAGAAATAAATCAATCTGACCTTGATGGCACTGCTCTTGTCTTGGCTGGTAGATGGGGTGAGGAAATTGGGAACTGAGACATTAGCGCCCCCTTGAGGAAGAGTCCACACATACAGGAGGCCATTTTGACATCCACTGAAGAAATGAAAGAAAAGCTTTAGATGATAAACTGGACACCTGTGTATCCTTTAGTACCAATATAACCGATACATGTCTGCACATCCTAAAAATACTTCATGAAGTACTCATTTAAATCTCTCCTCTGAGGTATCTTGTACCCATTCTTCACGTTAATGGTGTGAAAAAAATTAGTAGTGACATTATACACATTTTAGGACCACTTGATTTGATTCTCACTCATAATGTTAATGTTTCTTAACATTAGTCATCCTTCAATTTGTCTATTTTTCTCCCTTTCTATGACCTTTAGGTTTAACTTTTGTTCTATCTATTATCTAAATGAATGACATGGCTCTTATTATAAACAATTTACCTGTACATTTGTCATTTTTAATATAATTTTAAATTGTATTGTTCAGATGTTCCATTGCTTTTTTCTTTTTGATAATTCATTACACTCTGATTTATGTCATAATGTTAAAGAAAACATCAGTTGCTGCCTGGGTTAATATAGCTGATTAAATAAAAAAGTTAATATAATAAATAAAATATAAATAATATTAAAAAAAATTCCAATGCAACATTTCCTATTCTAAAATTACAAAAAAAATAATAAAAGAGTCTGCTAAATGACCAAACGTAAAATAAATGAAACTAAAACTGAAATTAAAATTCATAAAAACGATACAGACATATTTAAAGGCAACAAAAACTCCTAAAAAAAGACAAAAACAAACTAACAGCAAATTTACTAAATCTTTAATTAAAATGCAAAAAATTAATAATTAAAAAAAAAAAAATGATTTATAGCTTATGCCACAGCAACAGTGGCTATATATATATATATATATATATATACACACATATACATATAAATAAATAATCTCAAAAAAATTATGTAACAATTTTGTTAGAGAATTTTATATATAAAAAATATATATAAAATAAGTAATAGTATACAAAAACATACATATAATAAAACAATAAGAACAAGATGATTAAGGACAGTACAAAATAGTAGCTTAATGATACTGTAAAATAACACTGGTTTCTATTTCCATTTTATTGCCATTTTAAGAAATCTACATATAAATGGATTTTTTGTCAGTGAAATGAGAAGTAACACCCCTGCCAATCTGCTAAATACTGAAGTAGGTGGGATCTGGTTCTGAAAATCGCTGTAATGATTATTAAGCATATGGCACACTTACACTGCCATCATGAGACGAGGCTCCGGTCCTCTCCCGGGCAGAGGACACCACTCAGCTGTGTTGACGGTGCCGGTGTGGAACAAAGAGTGGAGGGTGACCCACGCACCGCTGGCACGACCCCAGATCTTCACCACCTCAGAGCGGCCCACAGACAGCAGCAGATGACCAGTAGGGTCCCACCTGAGCGCACTCACACTCTCCTGTCAACATACAAGCATGTCACTCTCAAAACATACAGCTCTATTTGTGTCTAAGTATGTGTTGAGTTTTAATCTGTCTGAAATGTGTGAATACAGCTGTGATTTAAACTAACTTTTTTCTAAAATAATTTAATTTAATAATTTAATAATTTATAATTTAGCATAATTTTCAGCATTTTTTCAGCCTCATTACTCCAGTTTTCAGAGTCACATGATCCTTCAGAAACCATTCTGAATTGGAGCTAAATAATTGTATATTATTAATGTTTATTTATTATTATTATTATTATTATTAATATGTGTTTAGGACTCCATACTCACAGGAAATGCAGTTAGCAGAATAGGCGGGTCGATTTCGTAGCTCTCTGCTGTGGCTAGTAGAATTTTGCCATCGGGATATCCCACGGCAAAGGGTTTATCAACACTGTACCAAGCCAGACACTGAGGTGCTAAAAGAAAAACACAGTGATAGTCATTCACCACTGAATTCATAAACCCACATTAAAACAGATCTTCAGCACAGATACAGACTAACCTTCTTTCCTGTAGCAGTGAGTGAGCTCTGTTCGCTCCACCCTCAAGTCGTCTGTGACCTCCAGCCAGCAGAGGGAGCCATCCAGCCGGCCCACCAGCAGACTCTCAGGAGGGCTGACCTGACTGCAGGCTTCTTGACTGAGGAATGGAGTGGAGGTCTGAACCCACGAGAGAGCAGTGACCCAGGACGACTGAGCCTCGATATGCGCTTGAGCACCTACAGAAAAGACAAACATAAACACATTTAGAAAAGGTGCTTGTATAATACAACAACTCTGTCCAGGATATTGGAAGATGCACAAAATATGCTGCCGTTTTTCTCCACCAAAACTTGCCTGGATTGTGAATGTTATGAATGAACCACTAATAAAGCTGCTAAAAGGAGTGGTGACTACTGGTGACTTTGCACAGACATGTGTCATATATATAAATAAATAAATAAAGCATATATATATATATATATATATATACATATATATATATACACATACATACATACATACATACATACATACATATACGTATATATATATATAAACATTTATGTTATTTTTTTAGATTTTTCCTGTTTAAATAAATATTTCATAAATACTTTTTTTCCATCCAGTGTTGTTGATGATGATGATGACCTAAAAAATAAAACTGAAAATATTACAAAATAATTTTTGGTAATTAAATTAAAGCTCAAATTAAATTAAATTTGTTTTCATATTTCTTGCTCTTACAGTCAATTATAAATTAATGTATGCCCTTTTGATTATATAAAAGATATGGCAGCAGTAGTTTTGTAAATGTGACAGCAGGATGCTGGTCTGACCATTGACGGTCCAGATGTTGATGAGTTTGTTCTGGAAGGCAGCCAGTAGAGTTCCCCCTGCGCTCCACAATACAGCGGACAGCAGATGAGATCCCATCGAACCATCTGAGCTCTGAGCATCCTCACTACAGAGAGCACACAAACACACAACTATCACACTTCTGTCTCATTCAACAGAAAAATGATTTCCCAACAGACCTAGGAAACATTTGGAATTTCTCTTTCCTTATCAAAGAGACAAAAACCAGAGAGTCTCACCTGACGCTGCAGGTGTGCGTGTGATGCAGTTCTGCTGTGTTCGGTGTTACGGCCCACAGTCGAACCGTCCCGTCCTGTGAGCCAGTGGCCAACAGACCTTGTTCTGTATTCCAGCTGCAGCTGCTCACCTACAAACACCACCGGCAATCAGAAACAAGTCAAGATATATATATTTATATATATATATATATAGAGAGAGAGAGATCTAGCATGTTTCTTTAAGTATTTCTACTGTATCTAAATCATCTTTACCCTGTTCTGATGTCCTTCCAGCTTCTTGATGGGACACTTGCGCAGATCTCCGGCCATGTCGCTGTATGTCTGGGGTCTGGCAGTGTTGTCTTTTTCAGAGACCGCCAGGGCCTGGACCAGCTGTTGAGCCGCCCACTGTCGGTGTCTGCTGGTCAGCCTGGCTGACAGGGCACAGGCCGCAAGCGCATTAGTCAGCTCCAGCGGCCCGACTCGGACTCCCGCTTGAGAGAGAGGAGGACCTGAGGGTGGAGGGCTTCCGCCTTCTGTCCAGTCACATGCAGAGTTAATTAGGATAGGTTAATTACAAATCATTTACTTCCACTTAAAAATGATGTATGGGTATCTACTGTAAGTGAGTTTCTAGAATTGAACTCAGCAGGATTCCTAAAACTTTTTACCATTGTCATTTACTTTTCCATACTGTAAGTTTTCCAGTAAATCTATCATGATTACTACAGTAGTTATTCATTTATTTAGCCACTGTTTTCTCAAGGAACAAAATGTATATGTGTATGTAAGTACAGTATGTTTTCTTAAAAGTAACTTCTAACTGCATATTTAATTTTTTATGACTTTTACTAATTGTCACGTGGCCATCATCTGACAAAGAGCAAAAGTGTTTTAAAATGACTAAAACATTAGCATAACCAAAAAATAATAAAAAATTGCAGAATTTCAGTGGGAATAAGAAGCTGATAAAGAATATATAGTTAAACTAATAAGAAAATGTAAATACTTACATTTTAATACATTGTTATAAGATTTTATATTTTACAATAAATATTTTATTTAAATGTTATATTATATTTTAAACATTAATAAATTATTATTATTATATATATTTTTAATTTTTCTGTGAAACATACATGTACATATTTCATTTACAATGGTCTTGTGACCATTAACTGACATTAGGGCTGGGCGATATATATCGAACGATATATATTATGCGCATCTCGTCAGTAAAGCCGGTTCTTTGATTAGCGCTAAATCTTCGTCAGCTGTTTTTAAAAGGAACAACAGCTTATACACAGATCCGTAGATCACTGAGAATCACCCACGAAACTCACGCGTAGCTTGTCAGTGATGTACAGCTCTGTTCATAAAATGAATCTAATAAATCTTCGTCAGCTGTTTTAAAATGCAGCGCCAATCAAAGAACCAGCTTTACTGATGAGATGCGCACAATATATCGTACGATATATAAATCGCCCCGCCCTAACTGACATCAAAAAATAATAATAATAATAATAATAAAAAACAATGTTTGAAATATTAAGCTAAAATGTCAGTAGATATTTCAATTAAATATTTCCGGTCCAAGGGGACTGGATGAAGAAGTTCAGAAATCACTGGTCTGAACCGAACTAAAAGCATATATGTACTGTTTTGAGAAATTCTTTACCCTTTGATTCAGTGGAATCGCTTCTTTCCACACTATAGCGGTATCGGACGCCTTTCTCCGTCAGGAGGGACACCAGACTCTGAGTGACTAGGAAGGTGGGTGGGGTCAGTTCCCTCGGCTCCTGTGGCGCCCCCTTGAGGGCTGAGCTTTGCCTCATCCTCTGCTGCGGATCGGTGATAGCGCTGATGTTCATTCCTGTAGCTGCTGCCATGAGATCCTGAGAGGAAGGACATGCAGGTGAGACAGCATGATTAGGCGGAAGACAGGATGATTAAATGAGCTGAAAGGAGAGAATGATGAAGAGCATAGCAAGGATAATGAGGTGAGAAACATTAGCGGAGGAGACAAGAAAGACGGTTGGGAGGGAGGAGAAAGAGAGAGAGTACCTGAGTGCAGATGTCCACTAACTCTCTGTAGGCAGCAGGGCTGTGGGACACTAAACTACCGATAGCAGAGCTGAGGAAGGACAGGAAGGCGAAGCCTGTGCGATCGCTCACAGAGCCACGCCCCATTCCCTGCTGGTCCACACCTGTGTGGACACGCCCCCCTGCTGCCAGACACATCAGCCGCACCAGGATACGGATGTCAGCCAGACCCAGAGCCTCCAGACCACTGGACTGATTACACACTGAACTATTGAAACACACGGGGAAAGATACACAATCCTTATCGGATACACAAATATACCCGTTATTTAAAAAAGGAAGGGTTTAAACTGGCTAAATGACTGGAGAAGTGCGCCATATAAACCATCAGAAACAAGTCTGTTATTTTTATTAACATTTTATTAAAGATTATGAGGGAAAAATTAAACCATTCAAATGAAATTTTCACAATAAGATACTTAAGATGCAATGACAGTGAATTTTCATTTTATGTTGACTTCAATCTCCTCAGTGGTCATTAAAAGAAAAATGTATTAATTGACAAAAATACAAAATAGACTTTCCCCCACAAAATAACCTGTTTAATAATCCGCTTTAAGTTTTTGAAAAATAAAATAATCCTTTGAAAACTAAGTCAGAAAATAAATAATTTTTAGATTTGTGTGAAGCAAAAACTTACTTGAAAATACAAAATAATTTACTTTCTTCCCCCCCAAAAAATGTTTGATGACCATTTTCGATATCATATTTTAAATATCTGTATAATTCTGTGGAATCAATTTAGATACAGTAACCATTTACCATATAGTTCAACTATGCTGAAATCTACACTCTGGCTCCTGAGTTATATATAAAACAAAAATCGGCAAGGATTTTGCTAAATGGATTTAAACACATTAAAATGCGTAAAAAGAATAAAGAAATTAGTCAAATAAAATAAAAGGGCCAAGGGAAGGGTAACACATTTATCACTAATGAGTGTGATGTTGATGAGTGAATAATGGAATTGTGCAAGGCTGAGGCCTGTGCAGGTCCCATTGATGGATCCATCACAGTATGACTTGTCAGATTCGGTGTGCAAGAGTTCACAGATCAGATAGTATATTTAGTACAGAAGGAAGTCAGGTACGAGTGGTTACCTGGTGGAGGTCTGTGAGAGTGCTCTCATCACCATACTGTAGGCCAGCAGGATCTGAGCGGTGGAGGTGACTCTCCTCAGAGCCAACAGTCTCTCCTGGGGCTCCCGGAGCGATGCTGCCTGCTCCCCGAGACTCAGAGGAACCGAAGAGCTCTTCAGCTCAGTGCTGACAACACCTACACACGGAAACAAACAACAACCTGCTGCACTTTTGGAAAGATTTTTGAAAGCTTCTGTAGGAAAGTAAATAAGTTAAAGTAAATAAGAGCGTTACCTTTGTAAAGCAGGTTATTGTCACCGCTGACCGAGCCACTGAAGAGGGCTCCAAGTGGGTCATGTTCAGTGAAGGGGATTGGGTCAGGCACAGGCTTCTTCTCACTCAGACCCAAAGGTCTCAGAAGAATCCCGAAGTCCTCCAGACCTGTAAGTCTGTCTGAATCCGAGTCTTCCTGGTTACCTAGATCCCATTCATCTAATACAGACACATTTAAGTCATTACAAATTCATTTATTAAAAACTGCATACTTCATGGTGGTGGTTATTTAAAAGTTTGCACCTTCTGATGTACCGTCTAATTGACCAATCAGATCAGACGCCAAACCTCTTCCCCTGAAAAAACAACATCTGGGTTGTTATTGTATATGGTAAATAGTGAATGGCTACAGCGTGTTAATTGTTTCTTCATCTTCACCTGTCCTGTTTGGAGCTCATAACACCCAGATTGGATGCCAGGTACTTTTCCCTGCATGTAGTGCACAGGAGGTAGTATGGACTGCCTGATCCGCATTCGCCTCCGAACCAGCCGTCCACGTAGGCCCCGTTGCTGCGGTAACCACGGCGACCGGCGCTCTGACCGCAGCCCGGGTGATTGCGCTTCATGTGGTTGTTGAACTGCAGGGTGAGAGTGTTACACAGCTCACACTCCACCATCTCATGAGGCTCCGGGTGCTCTTCTCTGCCCTGAGAGAACAAGCAAACATACATTCAGAAATAGACAAATAGTATTAAAAGAAAAACAGCATGAACGATGAAACTAACAACAGCATTCACACAAAATGATAAAAATAAATGATAGCATAGAAAAACAAATGAAGTATGATAGAAATACAAAACAAACAATAGAAATAAATGACAAAGTGAAAGACAACAATAATCTGATAGAACAACAGACAGACAAAATTAATGACAGAATGAGAGAAAATTGAACAAATTAAAGAATGAGATAAAAAAATAGAATGAATGAAAGAGCAAAAGAACAATAGAATGAATGACAGAATTAAAGAAATATAGAATATAGTGAAAGAATTAAAGAAAAATAGAACAAATGTCAAAACAATAAAAATGTATGACAGAATGATAGAAAAATATAATAAATAACAGAATGATAGAAATTATGAAAAAACAAGAGAAAAATTGAATAAATTAAAGAAAAACTGAAAGAACGAAAGAACGAGAAAAAAATAGAATAAATTAAAGAAAAACAGAAATAACGAAAGAACGAGAGAAAAATAGAATAAATTAAAGAAAAACAGAAAGAACGAAAGAACGAGAGAAAAATATAATAAATTAAAGAAAAACAGAAATAATTAAAGAACTAGAGAAAAATATAATAAATTAAAGAAAAACAGAAATAATGAAAAAACAAGAGAAAAATAGAATAAATTAAAGAAAAACAGAAATAATGAAAAAACAAGAGAAAAATAGAATAAATTAAAGAAAAACAGAAATAACGAAAGAACGAGAGAAAAATAGAATAAATTAAAGAAAAACAGA
>JAUCNO010000425.1:13547300-13563605 GCA_032353835.1 Enteromius viviparus
ATATTTATAAATGGTTAATAAGAAATTACCAATTAAAGAAAAAAAAAAAACTATAAAACTATATAAAAAATATATTTTCTAAACTTTAATATCTTCTTACACTAACTACAAATTTTTACACTCCCTTACAATTTTTCCCTAATAAAGTTTACCATTTACATTGATAATCTTTCTCTTTTATATATATATATATATTTTTTTATAATAATAATAATAATAATAATAATATGAAAATTATTCATATAAAATAATAATAATTGATATATAATTGATAGGATAAGTCACTAAGTAAATTTGTGAAATTTTACTTTAATTGTATTAATTCTATTACTTTTAAGTATTTTACAATGTACCTTTCACACAGACTGATACACTAATAATATAATATTAGTATATAATATATATAATAATATAATAATATAATAATATACTGCATGTGATATAAAAATTATTACAATATTTTTCACTAGTGGTCTCTGAGTTTTGGAACCCAGTGCATAAAAATATACATATATTTATAAAAGTAATTAGTAATGCGAGGTGAGATTCAAGGTGCCATTCAAATGTAATGTGTGTAAAGATGCACAAAAAAAAAAGCAAAACAACATTTGCAGTCAGTGAGTACAGTATGTAACAATCCAAGAAATCCTTCCAACACAAGACTCAAGTGTAAAACATGCACAGGCGTTAGAGTTAAGTAAAGAGTAGCATTTCTCAAAGTGCTCCCAACTGGCGCCACATAAACTGAGCTTGGCATCAGTTTATAAAAATGAATTAGAAAAAGAAAAAGAAAAAAATCACTGTGTCCATGAATGCCACATGCTACTTGTATTGCAGAGTGTGTCTGGACGTCTTACCCACGGGGGTCCTGGTCTGACCGCAGGGCTCCAAGAAGCTGGTCTGCTGCTCAGTGAAGCCCTCACAGGAGGCTGAGCTCGTCAGGCTGAGCCCGGGGGGTAAAACCGGACTGTGGACGAGACCTGCCAATGTGGGAAAACGCGCCAGCACCATCCGCCTAGAGGAGCCCAGCCACACACACATGCACACACAGACACAAGAGAACCGCTAGCACCTGCTCTACAGCAAACCCTCAGCTTGAGCGTGTGTTAATCACTCTCGTGCCATGAAGCCATGCTCAGAGACGCCTGAGGTTAAGAGGAGCATGTGTTTATGAGGTTATAACACACACGGCCTCTGCTTTACATACACACACACACTCACCTGTATTCTCACTCACATTTTCAGTAACCTGTGTGTGAGTGTGTGTCTCAGCTGACGCCGATCTGGAGTGAGAATATCCAGGTATGTCACAGAGTTTACTGTGTGTGTGTGTTTTAAACCCTTGTCTCATATCCCTTTCTTTCAAATTAACATTGACATGCACCTTTACTTAAAAAACTGCACCTATTACTTTCCAGAACTCCTCAGATGTTGCAACAATTTGGCATTACTTTACATTACTTTATAATACACTTTTTAAATGTTCATGAGAGTGAAACTCACTGTAGCAGGTTGATGGGAAGGAAAGGGTTAAAGTTCTCCAGGCCGTCAGCCTGCAGGGCAGTGAGAAGCGAGGCTGTGAGGTCATTGGTGGAGGGTGAAGCTGATTGGCCGAAGATGGCGGTACCTTCAGAGCCGTTGCTGTAGAGCGATACTGAACTGGAGGATTTGGACACGGGCTGAGAGGAAGAGTGACCTCCTGAATCTATGTGCACAGACACACCAGAACAAAAAGATTACATTTAATTAATATAAAAAAATGTTAATATTAGTAGTAGGAGTGGTAGTAGCCTTTTTAAGCTATATGAAGTGCTACTGCTACTACTATTAAATTACTAAAGCTGCTAAATTATTAAATTATGAAATATATATAAATTAATAAATTATTTTAGAAATAAACCAATGATCATAATTTTTTAAAAGTGTATTATTTTTACAGACTTTGTATACTAAAATTTAGTAAATAATATTAATAATAAAAAAAAACATTAGCAATAATATTAATAATAAAAAAACGCAATAATTTATTATCTGATATTTTTTCAGATGTTCATCTTTCTAAGATATGAAACACTACTTCTAAAAATAATAATTACAATAGTAGTAATAATAATAATAATTTTAGATTACATTATTGTATTAAAATTAGAAAATGTTCTAAAAGTATATTAAATAATTTAATAAAAATTTTATAATGCTTATTTCTTCTTATTACATTAATTATTATATGAAAATTATTAAATGAATGTTGTTACATTATAAATTTTCAAAAAGTGGTAATATTACTAATTTTGTAGAATTTTTTATACTTTTGCCTATTATAATACATTAATTATTACAACATATACCCCCAGGTTTACAGATAAGGCTTAATCTAGTCCCAGACTTAATTGCATGTTTAAGCTGTTTCAGATGAAAATATCTTGCTTTGGCATATCTTAAAACTCGTCAGTGTCCTTGTTCTGTGTTAAGATGCACACCTGTAATATTTTCTTATAAGGCATTTTTGTAAAAGTTGCTTAAATATATTATTTTAACTAATGTCTAATCCTGGCTTAAGCTAAGCCCCATTTGTGAAACCTGGCCATAATATATTATTATTATAAATTATATTAACATTATTACATTAAAATTAAACATCATATTAAAATTATTAAATTATATTAATAATCACATAAATTAACAGCCATTATAAAAATATATAATTTTATTTTTTATTTATTTATATTAAAATTATTAAATGACATGAATTACTCAATCATATAAAAATATACATTTTAATATTATAGTAGCATATTATTATTACGTCAGGTTAAAAATTTTAATTATGATTATTATTACTATTGAATAACTGAATTGTTCACATTATTTGCAAATCTCCAGACCTTTGTGTTCTTTGCTTCCATCCTCATGCAGTCTGCTCAGCACTCCTTTAAAGATGATGATCTGGGCCCTCTCGAGGTCTGATAAAGCCATGGCCTGTTTGATCGGACAGGGTCTGACAGCCCACTTCACCATGCTCCGCACCACAAACTGCAGCACAGAGCGCACCTCCGCGCTCTCCTCCCCACCAGCAGAGGCTCTCGCTGGGTCAGGGCTACTAACATTGACACCTGCATCTGATTTGGAAACCAGGAGAAGATCTGTGAACTTCCCACAGCTCAGAATAACAGTCAGAGATTTTAGCGCCCCCAAAAGGAGGTAGGAAATTCGGACTGCGCGCAGTTCCAAAGCAAAGAAGTCCACTTTGGGTTGTGGTGCCAGTATCTGTGGACAGGGGGCGCTAACACGCTCATCGTTTGACTGTATAAGGGATCTGAACGCGTCATCTTGGTTCTCATCTCTCCTCTCTTCCACTTTACTTCCGTCCTCATCCACTGGACAGCTCATTCCCTCTTCATCCATCATAATACGAGCGATGTCTTCGTCCAAACGTCTCTCCAGCTCGCTGCGTGGGCCCCCCTCAGAGCTGATTCGGTTTCGTGGCAATCCAGATGATTCAGGTGATCCAGAAGGAGGCTCTTGCTCTTCTAAGATGCCGGTCATCAGGATGAGGTCGAACAACACGGAGGGCTTGAGTCCACGGCAGCGAGACATGTCCAGTTGGGGGATGTCACACGGCTCCAGGGAGGAGAGAGGCGTGTCGCTGGGTGACCAAGAATTCAGGAAGCTTTGGGTTAGTGGGACCACAGCAGGTCACAAGCAGTATGAAGATGACGACAGGAGTGAGACGAAAGGGGCAAGACAGAAATAAAAGAGTGGAAAGGAAAGGATAGCGTGATTAGAAAAAAAATGAAGGGGACAAAAGACAGTACAAGAAAAGGGAAGTGAAGAAATAGGAAAGGAAAAAAGATGCATGCAACTGGCAAAAAGAACAGGACAAGTGTAACATACAAAATATACAAAAATTACAATGGCATCTGAACATAGAAACAGTGCTGGAGAAGCCATAAAGAAAGATATTATCTGTTACTTTACAGAGACAACACTTTTTTTTATTTTTATTAAACTGTCTTTGTTTTGGTCACTGCAGTAAAGTCAAAATAAATCAATGCAATACAAATCAGATATATTTATTTCTTACAATAGAGATGTAAATAATTACATCCTAATTAATATTTTATAATAAAATAATTAATAAAAGAATATAATAAAATGAAAATCAGCAAAATATCAAATTCAGTAAATGCTTAAAAAATATTGTCAAATATATTTTATTAATATCTTAGGCTGAAATATTAACAATGTTGACAACCTATGAAACAAATTTGCAAAGTTTTGTAATGCTTATATTTTTGAAGCCCCCATATACCCTAATTTGATATATTCACGCTAAAACATTATAAACATTTTTACTATGAATTGCATTATTTATTATAATGATGATTATTATTGTATATTTTGTGTATTATTTTTCATTTTTAATTATTTTACCCAAACTATTAAACAAATTTGAATTTGAAATTTGAAATAGAACAGTAATATAAAATAAAAACAGTAGCAATACTGCTAGCTTTTTTTTTTTATTTTTTACTTTTGCATCTTTGCCTATTAATAATAGTCATAATACATTAAATCATTATTGACATACATACAATTTTAATCTTGCACTTATTTGACTGTCTGTAAGAGTACTGTATACTGTATACTGTATATATGTATTTGTGTACTTACCTCACAGTAAAATCTGTCTCCTCCCACTGAAGCTTAGCCAAGGGGCTTCCCTCTTTCAAGACTCCGAGCAGAGTCGCCCGTCGACTGCTGGGTTTGTGCACACAGGTCCCTCCAGCCCGGAGACCACTGTCCACCCCTCCAATCAGGGCCATGACGGGCCAGACTTCAGTGCACAACACGCTGAGCTGGGCATCAGAGAGCCCTGCTGGGCCAGAAAGGTGGTCTGTTGATGTCCCAACATCCATCCAAGCAGAGTCCCTCTCTCTGTTCACCCCACATTTCTCATCAGACTCCTTACTAGCATGACCAGCTAACAGAGGACGAAATACATTAACCTTTAAAACACTTTGGCATAGCAAATTATTACAAAAAGCTTTTTCTAAAAAGTAATTAATGGGAAAAATTCTAAATAATATAAACTCCTAGAAACAAGAGAAGTAATCAACATTTTCTATCAAGAAAAATAAGTTTGTAAATGTATTTACAATACATTTATGTACACATTTGTTTGTTTTTTACATTTGCATTTATAAATTTAGCAGCCATTTAGTAGCCCTTTTTTAATTTTAAACACCTAGTTTTTATTTCTAGTTTTTATCTATGTCTAAAAAACAAAGAAAAAAAATAAATAAAAATCACACTAAAACTAACAGACAAGGTCTAAGACATTTTCAAAATGATTAACACACACAATATAGACTATATAACATGTATATTATTAAATAAACAAACAGTTTTAGCACACTGTTTACTGACCTATCTTGCCTTGTCCCTCTCTCATGAGAGGGTTGATGAGCTGTAGTTTGTTCAGCATGTGCTGGTTGATGTGTTGAAGCCAGTCGTCGTTCAAGTACAGTCGTCTCAGCAGCTGAATGGTGGACTCCAGCAGAACCGTGGCCCTCGGGCTGCACAAAGGCTCCCCGGGCAGAAGATCGCTAGGCATGCCACGCATCTGCAGGTCACACAGCGCCACCTACAGTACAGTTGAAGAACAGGATGCTTTTGAAAGTTAAGCTCTAATATACTATTAAATTACAATGTACAAAATGTAACAAATAAAAATGGCGAAGAGTTTTAAGAGGCTGACCTTTTCTCCCGGGTTGCTGCTGTAGAAAAGAACACAGGGGTAGAGCTCTGTAGCATCCACTCCTTCAAACGCTAGCTTGGGCTCCTACACATACAATAAAAATGCATTGTTTTTTGTTTATTGAAAAAAAACAAAAAAAATTATTTAAGTATTTTACAAAAAAAAAAACTTTTCACTGCATACATTAATTTCATCATTTTCATTTCATATGTTCTACTAATATTTTATGACATTTTATAATGCTTATATTAATCTACATTAAATTAGTACTGCTTCGTTCAACACAAAAAGTTCCAAAGCTAGTAAAAAAAAAAAAAATCTAAATAAAATAAATCTAAAATAAAAAATATTTAATTTATTTTATTTTTTTAAATTACAGAACCAAAGGGAAAATCAATAGATTTATTAGCAAAAGGATTCCAACTAAGGTCATAAACACACTGACCCTGTTGTTTTTGGCAAAAGAGACTGTTCTGGCCTCCATATCTAGGATGCAGGTGATGGTGTCGCCCTGGGTGAAGGAGGGCAGAGCTCGTCCCAGCTCTCCTCCATGATACAGGCTACCGCTGTAGGCCCGGTACAGCCACATGTCTGTGGTGGTACGATGGTTGTAGTCCCTGATGGGCCATCGGGACACTCCAATACACGTCCCTTCATTTCCTCTGTTCTCCTTAGTGATATAAAACTAAGAGATACACAGAAAAAAAACGCACATTAGAGCGCAGACCTAACACGAGTGACAACAGTTACTGTATTTTGCATTGGTACCTTCCAGATGAAGCATCCAGAAGTGATGGCAGTGGTGGCCAAACCATACCCTTTTCCCCCCGACCCATGAGAGAGCACATTCCCGCTCTCCAGAGAACAACAGATCAGTTTATGAGGGTCGAAAGAGAAATCACCAATAGGTATACATTCATCTTCACTTCCACTGTCCTGGAAGACAGGTAAGCACATATACAACAAATCTAAAACGCATGGACAGAGATAGTCAAATTTGCACAACGAACAGAAAGAGATGAGTTTAAATACCCTATTTGAGCTCTCCAAACTTCTCTCTTTTTCTAAGTTTTTCCTCAGGGCCAGAGGTTCCTCCCACATGTATGTGGACAAAAGGCTAAATAACTGATCAACAATCTGAAAACAAAAATGACGGTAAATGCTCATTAAGTCAGAATCAATCATTTAGTGTCAGGCGCACACTGCACTGATTAAAAACACTTCTTTTCTTACTTGTTTCATGACAACAGGATCTGAACAGGCAGGGAGAAGAGCTTCCAGAATATGGAAGGCCAGCAGCTTCGTCCGCAGGTTGTGAAAGCGTGGATTTCCAGAGTTGCATTTGTACGAGATAACAGTCATCAGTGGATCGATCCACTTGACAAATGCAGAGACTCTTTTGGCCACCCTTAGTGATAAAATGCGTCTTAGGAAGACTAGAAAATCGGCAAGCTGGGACTCCGCGACCCTGTTGCTACGAACCACATCCACACCTAAAATAAAACAAAATTATAATAGAATAGTAAAAAAACTAACATTTTTAAATATTACTACATTGTGAAAAATAACTATGTATATGTGTGTGTATGTATATATATTTATGTATATGCACATATTAAAACTGGATGAAATTAATAATTTGAAAGCACTTATATACACACACAAATGTATTATTAAGATTAAAAGTAAATTAAATGTAAATTACAAAACAGTTCATTAGAAATTAAGCTAATATTGTTTATTATTTTAGTTTTATTTTACCAACCTATATTATTAAGCATGATAAATAAATGAATAAATTAAATTAAAAAGTAGTAAAAATGTAAAAATATGCAACAACAAAATATTTAGATTGCATTTAATATTTATTACTAGTGTTATATAAAATATAGAAATAAAGACTGAATCTGTGTTAAAATGACTGACTTTCTTGCTTGGAAGTTTCTTCTTGGATGTGCTCTCTGGAATCCCTCTCTAGCACCTCCTGCTGGTCGACTGCGTGCAACAATCCCTGCAGCTGCTCGCTCATTACATCCATGAGAGCCTGGGACACTTCCAGCGGCAAGGCCTCTTCACAAGAACTGGGGAAACACACACAGATAGTTTTATTTAACTGCAACTGTACAACCTAGATTGTCTACAGCCAGATACTGTTGCCCTTACTGGAAGAGTCTGTTGATATCAAAGCATCCATATAAAATATTGTTTGAGGTTTTTTTACTTTTCAGAACTGTTACATTAAAGCAATATTGCAATGTAGCAAGAAGAATGCAATTATATAAGGCATCATTTTTTAAATGTGAGGTTATCACAGGAGGCGTTTTCTCATTCTGTATTTAATTATCAAGTTTATAATCTCACCTGGCCGCTATGGCGAATATCTGCAGGAGTCTGGCAGCGGCCAGCTTCACCGCCCCACCGAGCTGCATGTGACCGGACATGGAGGCAGCCAGCCAGCGCTGGTTCACCAGTACACAGGTGTTATCAGTCAGAGTGGACAAGATCTCCAGGACACCACATTTAATTATCACCACCAGATCTACTGGCTGATAGTGGAAGTTCAGAGCAAAGACTGTAGCTAACAGCAGGTGCTGATAAGAGCCTAAAATGAGACAAATCTATGTTAAATCACTACTTGATTAAACTGGGATATTATTAGAGTGCTTGGATTATGCCAAACTATAAAACACAGTCAAACTAAATTGGAACCACTAAGCCATATCACAAATGAATGAATTTAAATGAGTGGGTAATGACAATAATAAGACAGAAAAATAATTTTTTTATGGTAAAATAAACATATTAGAGTAGGATCACACACACATTCTAAATATATATAAAAACATTAAATAAAAAATTTGAATCACAATTTTTTATTTATTGTTTTTATATACATTTAGAATGTGTGTGTATATTTATATTTTAGATATACACACACACACACACACACACACACATATGTATATATTTTTGAAAAAATTAAATGTTTATAAATTAAATATTTATAATATAAATTATATGAATATAAATGCAGACATGTAAACATTTTCAAATATATACTGTATGTATTTATATATGCATAATAAATATACGGAACACACAAAAAAAACTTTTACTTTGTATGCTATAAATTGTTATTAATTATTTGACAGCACTAATAAAAATAAAATACTAAGTCAAATTATATTAGCAAAAAAAAATTATAAAAAGTGCTAAAATATTTATTTTTGAATGTAAACGTCATCACTCTTTTCATTATTTGTATTATGCATTTACAGAAGTAATATAAAAACATTTGTTTAAAAAAAGTAAGTATTTATTTTATTTAAAAAATAACTGTCTTATGAAATAATTTTGCTGCAATGCTGCATGTTCAAATAAAAAACATTACCCACCAGCCTTTTCTGTCTCTAGTGCCACTTTTTGTCTGAGCACACGCACCAGTTGCTGGTACAGTGTGTGAGCTGCAGACTGTAACTGCCTCTGAACACTGATAGGAGCCGACTGAGTCCCAGCCTAGACACAAACAAAACATTTCAAACACCATACTTCACAGGAGTACAGGCTTAATCAAGCCAATAAAGCAGTCTATAACTTCTAGGTATAATATGTGATCTGTATTTAAGGAAATGTCATAAGTGTGTCTTACCGTGTAATGGTGCAACTTATTATTAGGTGCTGCTAGACTGCCGGTGATCGGGGCTCCCAGACCAAAGCAGCCAGAGAGAAACTGCAGCTGCACCGACTGCAGAAGTCCTGGAAAACGAGGAGGCGCCAGCGAGCTGACACTCTTCTCCTCCATCTCTGACAGGAAGGAGGAAATCTGACACAAGGCCTCCAAACGAACCTGGAAGAAGGGTGTGAAACCAACTGCAATGTCTCTACATCTAGAGACATCTGAAAGTAAAATGAATTTGCAATGGATTTCCCACCTGAGCTCTTTGGTGTTGCTGAGCCATGGCTATGGTGATGGCTTTGGGATCCACATGTGCACCTCCATCTTTGTCCATCAGAGAAGAGGTTCGAATTAGGCTCCCACACAGGAAATGGAAGACCTGGCCCAGGATGGGTGTGCCACCTCCGCCCGGGCACAGCACAGTAGTGGGACTGATGCACTGTCGCAAGCGCTCCCAGGCATCTTTCATGATGCCCAAAGAACAGAGTGGAAGGCCTTGCAAGAAACAAGGCTGATTAGCTCAGAGGTGTGATATTTAAGCTAACTAAAATGGATAGAGAGAAAAACCCAATGCAAGTTATCAGACATGCAAGATCAGATTTGATGTGTGATGCAAGACTTCAGAAATCAAATTAGACATGACAGATCACATGTGATTAGGAAAGCAAGATACCAGAAAGACGTGAGATCAGACATGAGAGAGACCATACATGTGAGATCAGACAGGTAAAATGTAAGTGATTAATTATTTGATATATGTGAAATCAGAAATAAGAGATCATACATGACATCAGATCTGTCAAAGATCTGACATGCGAGATCAGGCCAAAGTATGAAATCAAATATGTGAGATCAGATATGTAATATATTGGAAATCGGATGTAAGAATTCATACATGCAAGATCAAATATGTGAGATCAGTAATTTTAGATCAGACATGTGAAATGAAGCACCTGAGAAATTAGAAACGAGATCAAACAGCTGATATCAGACATTGACATTTTCATCAAATAACTAAATTGTGAGATCAGACAGGTAGAAAATAAAACTAATCAAAGGTGCAAAATACCCACTATGTGTAAGATCAGATAATACAAATTTAACATATTTGAGATCAAATGCAAGCAATCTTACAGATGAGATCAGATATGTAAGAGATCAATTTAGGTAAATGATATGTGAGATGACACAATAAACATTAGAAATGTGAAATCAGACAGTAGATATCAGACACGTAAAAAAGTAGATATGTAGATCTGACTTGCAATATTAGACAGGTTAAAAGATAAAAGTCACAACAAATGCAGTATGTGTGAGATCAGATGCATAAGATATCTGAGATCAGATGTGAGAAATCATCCACAAGATCAGAAATGTAAGAGATCGGTTTTGTTAGCTGAGACATACAAGATGACATATTAGAAAATGGAAACATTAGATCAGATAATGAACAAAAATCACACATGTAATATCAGATGGGTAAAAGATTAAAGATGCTAGAAATCTACTAGGTGTGAGATCAGATATACAAGATATCTGAGATCAAATGTGAGAAATCATGCGTGAGATCAGATATGTAAGAGATCAGATGATATATACGAGATGAGAAAGAAATCAGTGAGATCAGACTTGCGATATCAGTTATGTTACAGATTAAACATGCAATAGATCCCATATGTGTGAGATCAAACATATGAGATAAATAAAATAATATGCTTCTTCATCCACCACTCACCAATTTTATTTTTGAATGACCCTGAGGAGCTTTTAGATTCATCTGGTGTCTGTGACAAAACAGATTACAAATAATAAAAATCAAGAGATTACTTCATCAATATTAAACTACAGGGGAAACATAAATACCTCTCTCTCACTGAATCTTCTCTCAGAAGAAGACTGCAACTCCATCTTTGTTTCCAACGCTTCAAAGTAGGGTGGAGATCTATGTAGTGAGAGAAATGTATCACTTTCAGATTTGTTAACACCCGCACATGCAAACGTTTTGCAAATGCACAACACAAACCTGGCCGAGCTGCTCTCAGTGGGCGTCTGTGATAAAAAAACACTTTCCTCCTGCCAAGCAGCTCTGACCCCCAGCAGCAGGAAAAGGCAGCGCGAGACCAGCAGGTGGCAGGCTGCTGGGAAGGACAGGCCCTGGTCGGTGATGCTATGGTGGTCCCAGGGCCGCTGGGGGGGCTCCCTGTCTGGCGTCCCGGGGCTCTCAGTGCTGCTGGGTAACGTGCTAGTGCCAGACGACTCATACACGGTTTCGTTCTGCTGGAGCTGCATGGCCTCACGGGTGGCCAGGAAACACTGCAGCACCTCTGTGGGGAGGAGGACACAAATAGTTCACAATTACACAATACAACACCAGAGGGAGTATTTCAGACACAATAGTATCTTAATCCCATTAATCCCAAACATGATAAAAAGTTAAAAATGTTAATTAAAACTAAAATCATAAATACAGTTATTATATTATTATTTGAAATAGAATATAACAACTAAAAATGAATAAGAAATGTTGCATTGGCTAAATTAAAGTACCAAAAAACAAAAAATGTATAATATAAAAAACACACATATATACATATATACATATATACATATATATATAAATATATACATATATATACATATATATATACATATACATATATATATATACATATATATATACATATACATATATATATTATATGTATATATATATATATTCATTCATGTATACTACATAAAAAATAACATGAAAACTGAAAATATAAATATTAAAATCAAATTCAAAATATTGAATAAGCCCTTAATAGTCAATATTGATATATACATATCTAGATATATATGATAAATTTATAGATTACATGTAATCTTAAAAGTTTATGCATATAAAAAGGTCTCTCAAGATGTCTTCTGAACCATTTAGAATGGCAAGCAAAAACCTGACAAGTCCTAACAAACTGCTTTAATGTACTGTGCAGTATATTATAATAGAAGTGAATCATTAAAGGACATAAAATGATTTATTTATGAATACAGTATTTAATTCCAGAACTGTAGCTCAAAAATGTGGGTTAGACACCACAACACTAAGACAAAGACACCTCTGGTATACATTTCAACAGAAGCACACACTCGCTCTGTGAGAGAACACAGAAAGCAGCGCGTTTACCCGGCAGGTACATACTGCTGATGCTGGGTGTTTCCTCTTCTAAGGGATCGTCCTGGTTGTGCTCAGCCGTGTGGGGCGTCTGGCTGCTGGGATCTGTGTCTCTTCCTGTCTGCTCTCCAGAACTGCCCGCTTCCTGTCTCTCCTCACTGGGGCTCTGAGAGCCCAATGAAGCCTGGACACAACAAAACACAGAGTAACAGATAACGCTGGTTAATGTTACTTTGTCCCTGGTTAGTGTGAATCAGCATAAAGAAATTGGGAGGCAGGGAAAGTCATATAATATTATATTTGATCACATTTAATTTTGTCCTTAATTGTAGCAAAAATTAGTGTCAAATTTCAAGTTAATTAGCATATTTCTTAAAAATGAGTGCAGAAAATACAGGCCATAATATATTAAAAAAAGGCTCACCAAGCGAGGCTACATTTTTACAAACTGTTATATTTTGAAAAATTACTGCTTTCCATTTGAATTTTTAAAAATTTATATTTAAAAATGTATTCCCTTGATGATAAAGCTACATTTTCAGCAGCCTTACTAACCCTAGTACTTAATATTACTTTTTATCATCATATCCTTGCTAAATAAAAATATAAATTTCTTTCCAAAACAACAGCAAAAATAAATGTGCTCTTATAAACGAATAAAGGCAGTTTTTTTCAACAAAAAGCATCACAAGTTCCAAAAAAATATTATATGACACTAAAGTCCTTCCCACCACATAAATATTTTAAAGAATATTGAAACAGAAAACATTTTTTTTTTTTTATAAATTGTAATATTTTACAATATAACAGTGTTTTGATCAAATAAATGCAGCCTTGATGAACATAAGAGCATAAATTAAAACGCTTCAGATTTTAAACTTTTGAAAAATAATATACTGTATATATAACTGCTTTTTTGATGTGATTTACCTGTTTGGTGGTAGCTGTTTGGACATTGGTTGTGTTTCCTAGGCTCTCTTTATAAGACAGCAGAGTGCTGCGGATTTTATACACCACCTGATATATTTCAATCAGCACCTCACAGGGCTCGTATCTGCAGTCAAACACACACACACACCATTAATGGACTGTTTAAACTATTGGTTCATCCCCGCTGCTGTTGCAGAGGGTTGATCTGGATATTCATGACTGTCAATTTGCATTCACTAGACTCTCTCTCTCACAAATGAGTCATTATGGCCGATGAATTTATCATGTGAGATTTCTCCCAGTACAGAGACAGACAGGCAATGACACTTTAATATTCACATACAGAGTCATTCTTTAAATAGAGCTTATATTTATTAAATCTGGGTCAACCAATTAAAGAGTTCATTACACTATGGCAGAAGGGAGACGTGGGAAGACAAAGGTGTTCAAGAGATCTAGGTAAAGAGAGAGAACGAGGGAGAGGTGTGGATCTCACTCACTTATCCTGCCAGTAGGCTTCGTGAAGACCAGCGTGTTTGAGTAGAGCAGCCAAACTACAGCGACACGTCGTCTCTAACAGAGAGTCTCCCACTGATCCACTATTGTCCCAGTCTGCCGAAAAACACACATGAAGATCAATGCTTAGAAAGCACATTTTGATTTTTCACAGCCCTTGTGGTGCAAATAAAATTAGGTACTTCTGCCAATAGTGATAGGCATGGCTTTGTGGGTGCATTCCAGCTACGAATGAGGTATTTATGTCTATGGTACATGGCGCTATGACACGGTTTCTCTGGTACAAAAGCCACTTTTCTAAGTATTTTGGTCCCCAGAAAGTACATAAATAAATGCCTTTTCATATTCTACACACTACTTTCTTACCTCGACTCGCAGCATACTCCTTCATCTTCCTCCAGAGGGCACTGGCAGGTTCTCGCAGGGAGCCAAGAGCGAGTTCCACTAGCGTTGTGTTCTCTTCTGGAAGCCGCAGTTCGGCTAGTCTCACATCTCCGCAACCCATAAACACGGCTTCCGTTAGCCAACCCATTGCACAGTCTATAGGATAATACGCACATATGAGTATTTTTATATCTGTGTTTATGTGTGCGTTCGTAAGACATAACAGAAAAAGCTGCTGCCTCCTGGTGGCAGGTTATTACCCAGCTGTTCAAAGTCCATCTCCAGCCCGTTTCTCAGGAGTGGGTTACACAGCCAGAACTCTGCTGTCTTCTCTTGGATGGAAGGGGGTGGGCCCTGAAGCATACCTCCCAGGCATCGTCCAATGGCAAGAGCCACAGACCTCTCCAGGTCTAGTAGCCACGCCCAGTCTTCTGACTCTGGCACTGTGACTGACTCAGAGCTCTCAGATGCCTCTGCAGTAGGAAAAACATTTACATTTAGTCATTTAGCAGAGCGACTTACAAATAAGGACGACAGAAGCAATCAAAACCACTAGTCTAAGAGAAGTAGGAGTATGTAATTTGGCAGTACTGTCATTTGTTAATGATTAAGTTGTTTTCCAAACATTTAAATGCTAAACAATGTTATTCAGAACGTTTTCCAAGAATGACAGAAATACTGATTCCGGTCCTTACCTTCTGAGGTTCCTTCCAGCTCCATGTCCTCCAGGTGTGCAGTGTTGGGCAGGTAACAGTTGAGCTCATTGAGATGTTCAAGCAGAGTGAGCAGGTGAGGAAGGAGGGGTTTGACCACAGCCAATGGCAGCAGGAGCAGAGAGTACATCACCTGACACAGCAGACTGCCCGCCACCGAACCAAACAGCACAGCTATAGAGAAACACATAACTCAATACACTGGGATGGATCACAGAATGGCCACCATGACTGGAGGAATGAAAGGCAAGATAAATTGATGGACAGGTGAATGATAGATGAATACATAAATGAATAATGGAATGGATAAACAAAAGGATGGATAGAATGAATGAACAAAGGAGTGAATGGATGCATGGAATAGATGGACGGACAAGTAAATAACTGTAAATGCATGAAGGATGGACAAATGTATAACTACATAAATGGATGGATGGACTGATGGATGGATAAATGGATGAATGAGAGACTACATGAACGGACAGAAAGATGGATGAATAGAAGGATGGACTTATTGACAAATAGCTGGGCAATTTGATAACCAGATAAATGGATGAATGGCTATATAAACAGATGTATGGATGAAGAAATGGATGGACAAGTGGATAGATGGATGAATGGAAGACTATATAAAATGGATGGAAGGATGGATGAACAAAGGATGGCTTGATGTACAAATAGCTGGAATTTGGATGTACGGACTATAAATGACTACATTGACGTATAGACGGATGTATGGATAAATGGGAGCCTACATACACGGATGGAGTGATGGATGAACTGATGGATGGATTGATAAACATATCTAGATAAATAGATAACCACATAAATAGATGAATGGATGGATGGCAATATGAATAGATGGATGGAGAAATGGATGGATGAATGGGACACTATATAAATAGATTGAGGAATTGATGAACAGAAGGCTAGATAGATAGCTGGACAAATGGATAATACTACATAAACGGATGCATGGATCGATGATGAATGGCTACATCAGGGTTCCTCAAATCTTACACTGGAGGTCCGATGCACTGCAGAGTTTAGCTCCAACCATGATAAAACTCACCTACCTGTGTTTTTTAATGATTCTTAAGACACTGATTAACATGCTCAGGTGTGTTTGATTAGGGTTAGATCCAAACTCTGCAGTGGATCGGACCTCCAG
>JAUCNO010000425.1:13564554-13576901 GCA_032353835.1 Enteromius viviparus
ATTACTTTACATTCTATCAGAGTTTCATATCTTTAGCGTTGTCCCTTGAAAAGATATAATAAAATATTCACAAAAATTTGAGGGGTGTACTCACTTTTGTGAGATACTGTATATATATATATAATATATTATATTATATATATATATTTTTTTAATGCCCAAAAGACAGTTTTAAAAGCATATTTCCTTTCCTAAACCAGTACTGAAAAAAAATTTAATCATTAAGTATCCAGGTGCAATTTAATATGATAATTTAAATGCAAATCAACTAAGGCTTGAAAACAAAAAACATCTTTTGTGTCTGTAAATCTGACCGTATAGAACCCGATGCTGAGCAGCAAGGTCTTTAGGAGCACTTCGGCTAGGTGGAGTTGGTCTGGAGTCTCTGAGCCTGAGCTAACACTTCCTGTGGGGCGGTCAGGGGTGGGCGGCAGCGCCAGACCTGCGCTCAACTCCCCAGGTGAGCTGTATCCCAGCAGGGACGCAACGTGACTCTGTTCCTGCAGGCTGTTCAGCACCATGTCCAGCTGTAGACGCTGTAATAGTAATAACAAAGAACCATTAGAGAAACAGCAGGGGTTTCTCAGAAAATACTGATATAAGTGCCAGACTTGTGTTTGCATACCTGTCCTTTAGAGAGGCTTTCCCAGCTCTCGGGACCCTGTGGTAACAGTGAGTGGAGCAGTTCCGTTCTCTCCCTGAGAGGAGGCAGCAGCAGAGATGCTCCAATAGACAGTGTGCTCATTACCGCCTTAACACACAAACAAAAATTAATTACTGTGGTGTAGGAATGACTCATACGCTGGCATTCTGACAGATGATTCAGTATAAAAGTTACACTGAACTCTTGAAGGTTTTGAAAAGTCGTGTCCCCTGCAAACGCCCTCAAAGAGAAAACCGAGCCAACAGATTCTATCATCTTAAGAGTTTTTAATATGTAGGCGGAACTCCAGCAAGCAGTCTGATTGGCTGGAGTTGTTTACTGTTTTGTACTGTTAGTCAGAGTTTGTTTTTTTTAAACACAAAATATCTGTGACCTACTGTATAAGTAAGCACATATAACCTCGAGGCAGAATGAATTTTCTTTTTCGCAAATGCTACAATTTCGATTTTGCACCAGTTCCCCACAAAAAAAACAGCAACAGCAGAACACAATCTTCTTCATTCACATTTATTTTTGCTTTTATATATTTATTTATTGCAACATATCATTGTCATGCATAAATTAAATTATCAACTTGGAAGAAAAAACGCTACTGACCAGGGCTGGGCGATATACATTGTACGATATATTATGCGCATCTCATAAGTAAAGCTGGAAAGAACAGGCTTTACTGATGAGATGCGCATAATATATCGTACGATATATATCGCCCAGCCCTACTACTGACTTGCCAAGTATAATTTTCTAAAGAGCACAATAAATCATATTGAAATAACTACTCAGCACTTTCTGCAAGCTTTGTTTCTTTGAATTTAAATTTAAGGAAACAAATAATTATATATAAAAATATATGTACATTTTAAATGTTTAAATTAACAATTGTTATAAATTGTGCAAAACCAATAACTGTAAGCAATACTGAGTGAGCATATCATGTAGAAAAAGCCCAGTGTTTCACAGCAGACCTGTTGTATGGAGTCTGGTACATTAGAGTCGATGAGTCTAAAGAGCAGGTTCCTGAGGGGCCGACCCTGAGCGCCTAGCACCATGGCCCCCGTTCCCCCTGCGTGGGCCAATGACAGGTGGATGGACAAGAGTTTCATACACAACAACACAAACTGGTGATGTTCCCTGGAGAAGAAACAGAGAGGACAAGTGTGAGAAGTTTAAAGATGAGAAGTCTACAGTGACCTTTACCGAGTGCCAGGCCATATGCTGCTCTGACCCCATCCCTGTGGGCATGGAGGCGGTTATGGGCTTGTGCCAGTTACCCCTGAGGTTGTTTTGTGTGTGTGTGTGTGTGTGTGTGTGAGTGAGAGAGAGAGAGAGAGAGACATTCGTGCTACATGAGTGTCTTTCAGCAGCTGACACTGACACAGATAAACAAATTAGTGCTAGTCTATGCAAAGTTTGCCCATGCTATAATTCTAGAGTGAGATAGGTGGTTGCTAGGGCACTGAAGCAGAAACTTGGAGGCTAGAGTTAGAGGTTCATGAAAACAAAACCAAAATTATTAGGTATGGGGACATGTAAAAAAAAAATATATATATAAATTTTTTTTTATATTAAATTAAACAACAAAAATGAACCTAAATTTAATGTAATATAAAAATAAATGTATTTATTTCTTTAAGGTATTCTGGAAACTTCCACATAATGGGAACAAAACATTTGACACACATCTTTCTCTTTCTTTGGCACAGAATTAAATGTTCTGACCTCAAGGTCAACATACATCTCGTATCATCTTGAGGCCTCAGCAGGACAATATCTACAATATTATATAATCTGCATGACAGCTCTTGTGTAATCTTAAAGCTTGCAGTTGACAGATGTAAACTACCGACATCTGACATTGCAAATGTCTATGAATCAGATTGCCATGTTTGAAGCATCCACCCTCATACTGTCCGTTTTTACCATCATAATTTAAACACAAATAAAATAAAATCAAACAGAGAAAAATGCTTAAAATAAAAAATAAAAAACCTAATTCAAATGAAAAAACATATTTCAATTTGTCACCCTGCACCTACCCATCAAAAAACAATATTTGTAGCAATATTTGTAAACCTGGGAGGGTTGGTGCTAGGTTTTTACCTCTTAGAGGGGAAAGGTGCAGGTGGTGTGTCGCCACTGATACTATCACAGTAGCGCTCCAGGAAACTGCGCAGGTATGTAAACGTGCTCTCCTCCAGATCCACACAAAACGGCCTGTGCCAAGCCACCAGCTGCCTGCCAGCACACAAACACACATTGACAATTCACACTCAGTCCTGTCAGGACAACAAAGCAACTGAACAATGAATAATGGAAAATGTAAATGCACTTGTATTAATACATTAGTGGTTGAAGTCACGGCGGTAACACTGGGTTTGATTTGCATCATGAATATAAGAATGGTGCCGTTTTCCTGTAGGCCCAAACTCATTTAATGACAAATAGTTTTTGGTTTGGGCTCCACTCATTGTGGAAAAGCCATCGAATCCCAACTAATGAAATGAGTTTGCGCTCTCTTCTCACCTGTCAGTAGGAACCGCAGTCCAGGCCAGGCTGTGGGAGGTGCCAGCAGTTATCTGCTGTATTGATACCCCTTCTAAACCTATCACTTTCTTGGGTTTGGTGACCGGTGTTGAGGTATGGCCTTGCCCACACTGCCCCATGGCATTGTTGCCCCACGCAAACACCTCGTTTTCTGTACCACAAACCAATGAAATTAGTCAAGAATTGTCTTACAAAAAACGAAACGCTGCATCAATCTGAGAATCCCATTTCAGTGAGTAACAACTTAACTTTCAGTCTCTTTCTGATACAAAGCTATCAGATGGCTTCAGAAAACTTTTAGGGTGTCTTTTTATTTTTCCATTTCTTGTATCATCAAAACCCTTTTCTATATGGAATTACATTAAGGCGGAATAAATAATGAAATTTATAAAAAAAATTAAATATTCCTTAATAATCCTTAATGTTGTTATTCTTAACTAAACTAAAATAAATGTTTTTAAAAATATGTAATGGAAATAAAGCTGAAAAAAGCATACTGTCTAGGCAACTAACATAATTAACAACTAAAATAAAAACAAATTAAAGCTATATAGACATTTTTTTAAAAATAGCAAATTTAAGTACAAAAATAAATGCTAATTTAAAATAGAATAAATACTATAATAATATAATTAATCAAATAAGAATAAAATTATATAATAAAAAAACAATATATAATTGTTATTTAATACCATTTTCTCATCTCCTCTTGCTATTTTATTTCTCTTACCATGAGACAAAGCGAGACAGTGGCTGTCTCCACAGGAAATGTCAATGATTTTAGTGATGCTGAGCTCCTCTATCAGTCGAGGTCTGAGTGAGGTGGTCTCAGATGAGCCGCAGCCGAGACACGAGCCGCAGCCCCACGCAAACACCTGCAGCGCACACACAACAAAGAGCGCAGAGACATGAGAATTTATACGGCTGTATAACGGTACATATTTGCTAAGCAATATACATGAGGTTGTTTATACCTGGCCAGCAGATGTCAAAGCCAATGACGACTGGCTCCCAGCACACACTTTTCTGATAATGAAGCCATGTAGGGCTTCTATCACTTTAGGCCTGTACACACGGTTTGTGTCCCCATGTCCCAGTTTACCTGTAACACAGACAGTTTACATGTACAGAACTGCTTCTAACATGGACAATAGCAATTTAAGATGTGTCAAATTCAGAGTCTGTGTTTGTACTTGTTTCAAAAACTGGCTCTACATTTTGCATTCTAAAAATACTTTGTAAGAGCTTTATTTCAAGCAGGCTTGAGCCTGTCAGCAGATGTTACGTCTGATTGTAGACTCTGTATGATAGCTGTTAAAATTGCTATGGCAAATATTCAGTCAAATAGATAGATAGATATATAGACAGATGGATGTATGGACGGAAAGACAGACAGAAAGACAGACAGATGGATAGATAGAAAAACAAATTAACCACAAAAAATAAAGAAATTAAGCACAAATAAATAAACCCAAAAAACAAATAAAAAGCACAAACAAAAAAAATTAAAACAAAAGCCACAAATAAAAAAAAACATTAAAATAAAGCACAAAACAAATAAAGAACAAAAAAAAACAATTATGCCAGAAAAAAAACAAAAACAAAGCACAAATAAAACAAAGCACAAAAAAGTTAAAATAAGGCACAAATAAACAAAAAACTATTAAACCACAAACAAACAAATAAAACACAAATAAAAAATTATTAAAATAAAACACCAAAAAAAAAAAAAAAAGGTTTTTATTTGGACTGATGGATGGATGAATGGATAGATGGTCCCTTTGTATTAAACATCAGCATACCATTGTCTCCTCCTCCAAAGGACCAGACAATTCGTCCATCTTGAGCCACAGCGATGGTGTGAGAGCTGCCACAGGCCACTTGCCCGACCCCACTGATGTCCTTCACTAGAGTGGGCAAGTTACGACTGTGACTGTCGCTGTGACCTACATGACAGGCAGACAGAGAAAAAACCAAACTGAGACAAACAGGCAGAACTTCTGACACAACAGTCTGACTCAGTCTGAGGGATCAGGCGTCCCGTCGACTGCCTGGCAAAACTCTGAGCTGTGTGGACAGTGCACAGCAGTCATTCAAACCAGAAAAAGCAACTCCCAGAAATCTATAGTGAATTGTATTTCACTGACAACACTACATCCGAGAATAGATCCTCAGGCCTGTGTGTGTGTGTGTTTAGTGATGTTGATGGTCTGTAAGATGAGAATGATGTACCGAGTCGACCAAAGTCGCCTTCCCCCCAGGTGTACAGCTCTCCGTCATTAGTCACCGCAGCGCTGTGTCTGTATCCAGCAGACACACACACCACCACCTGCAATACACACACAAGAAACACACACTCAGACAAATGCAATGATGAGATGCGTTACATTTTTCTGAAATATTAATGTTTGTTAAAATGATTTGTCGTAAGGCATTGTTATATGGTTGCTTGGTTGATTTATTAAAAATGTTGCTATGCAGTTGTTCTATGGTTACTAGGACACTGCTATGTGTTTGCTAAAGTTTACTGGAGGATGGTTAAGGTGTATATAATTTCTAGGGTGTTGCTATGGTGTTGTTGGGTGGGTGTTAAGGCGTTCTGAAATGTTATTAAAAGAGCTCAGGGGAATTCAAACATACAAATCATAACTTCTGCACATAAAAACATACTTTCTCACCTTTCCTAACAGCGGGCCTTGTATAATCTTGGGGTATTTCTGTGTGGCGCTGTTCCCATGGCCCAGTTTACCATAATCTCCATCCCCCCAGCTGAACACCTCTCCCTCCGCCGTGACAGCCAGCGTGTGTCCATCTGATCCTTTGGAAGACGACACCTTCCTCATGGTACGAGGTGGCTCCAGAACCAGCTTCTTGGGCATTGACTGGTTATTGGAGTCTCCCAGTCCCAGCCGCCCATAACTACCCTTTCCACAAGCCTTCACTGCACCGTCTGCAGATACGGAGAACGTGCAGTACTGGCCTGCCTCAATCTGCAGGTGGAAAGAGAAGGGCACCGTTTAGAGCCAGGTCAATTGAATCAACTGTGATAGAGATTGCTTAAACTGTATTACTCGAAAGGGCAGAGTTTATTAACATGTGGCTGCTGTTTTCCAAATTGCATTTCTTAAATAATAATAAAAAGACATGTCTATATTAAAAAGCAGAAACCTCAGATTAGAAGCACAAAACATACCCCATTTGTTAGTAGGCCATCTTACATTTGTTTGATACCTCTCTATTATTTATAATGCAGTCAGTAACCAATATGAACTAAATGCATTATAAACTACTCTTGTGGTCTCTTAAAGGTGTAATAAAGGACATTCAATTCTTCAATTAAATAAAGCATAAAAATGACAAATATTAGAAAATTAAGTATACACATTAACAACTATATGCCATTTATTAAACAAAATATGCCCTTATATTTAAATTTTTTCATCCATATTTAAGTAAATTATTTTAAAAGAACACCATACAGATCCCACCCACTTTTATTCCTATGACTTATAGTCACATTTTAAAGCTGTAAAACATAAATACAATCACAATTGAAAAATAAATTGAAATATATTACATAAATTAATTTTAGTAAGCATATTTAATTAAATAATTTTACAATATACAAGTATAACAAAGGGATATACATGCATATGCACCCATACGATGCATCTGGTCATGCAATAAACAACGTAATAAAAAAATAAAATAAAAAAACTGCTGTGTTTTCCAGTTTTGTCCATCAAATATAAATGATCTTACACACCAGACAGAAAAACAGGACCTTTTAAATAAAACCTCTTTTGTAAAGCCGTCAAATTGAGCGTTGCGATCTCTCTCATTAATTTTTTCTTGGAGAGATCCTTCTCCTCCTCCTCATGCTGTTCTGTTGGAACTAATGTTAGCTTCACAACGGCTTCCAGTCATTTGGATTTTCTTTACTCTTGAGTAACATAAACCCACACAAACCATTTGTGCATCGCTGAAGCCCTGAGCCAGTTTGGGCTGTAAAATCTTCTCCAGCGTTCCCTCGGCAAGTTGATGGCTGCTGTTGCTGCCCCACACGTACACCATGACAGCATCATTCTCCAAGCCGGAGGAAGAGGAAGAGCCCGCGCTGCATGAGCACAGGCAGTTAGAGGCCAGGGTGCAGATCTACAACACATACAGACACACGCACACACATATGTGGATTAAAGATTTGCTTATCAAAATAAGTCATAGAAGACAGAGCCTAACAAATTTTTACAGAACACTTGTAGGTTTATTTTCACAAACACACCTCTTCAAAAAGGCAAAGAGCAACATGTGAGAGGCTACAGAGTCCATCTGTATCCTTCTTCAGCACCTGAGTATTGACGGATTCACCACGAACAGCCTGAAACAACAACAAAAATTAAATCCAATAATACTAGCAGCTGCAACATCTAAGGCTAAATGAAGTATGGTAGAACCAATTAAATTAGTATCATATTTAATCTATGCCACTGAGACATCTATGAGAGTTATTCAAAAAAAAAAAAAAAAGTTGCAATACAATTAAAGTAGGGGTAGAGCCTTTCTCCCGTCAGGTTTTAGTATGATGCATAGCTGAGTAAAAAAACATTAAAAGACAAAATAAAAAAAATAGTAAGGTATGGCATGTTTCAATGAATTGGTTTTTGAATGAATGATTAAAGAACTGTTCACCCAGAGAATTTTATTTGGTTATGCATGACTATCCTCTCACCCTTATGTATTTGCAAACCTGTATATGGTTCTTTCTTATGTTGAACATAAAGAGAAGAAATGTTTAATATATTTGAGAAATGAAACAGCTGTTGACCTCCATAGCAGAAAAAGATATACTATAGAAGTCAATGGGGGCCACTAACTCTTCACCAACATTCTTCAAAATATTTTCTTTTATGTTCAACATCAAAATGATACTCATACAACTTTGGGACAACATTAGGGTGAGTAAATGATGCCAAATCATTCATTTTTGGGTGAACTATTTATTCAATGATTACGAGGTAAGAACAAGTTGGAAAGGAAATTAAACATATGCACAAATAAACTGCTATCCGGCAGTAGCATGCATTAAGAAACAGATACGCTACAAAATTATGATTAGAATGGGACTCTTTCCAAGACATCTTGGTAATGACTAGTTAATATAACTCTAAAATAAAAGCATGCATTTATATTTTTAAATTCTCCAACACCACACATTCAGATGGTCGATTAACTGCAACCCAAGCCAGTTCCATAACTTATTAAACCAAAGCTTCATAGAAAAAAATTTAAAAGTAGTATTTGTAAGGTGATTGTCTATTGATAAGCATTATCCAGTTGCCCAGGTGACGTTAGAATGAAAGGAAGTTAAATTATTGTTTTAATTGAAAATAGTCTTTGGCTTAATCTCATCAAAGTACTTTACCAGCCCGTCTATCAGAAACCTAATTAACTTTGTACACAGGAGTAGGAAAATCTTTAAACAAACAGTTCCTTTAGTACAAGGAACAAGTTCTGCTGAACTTCAAGCACCTAAGCCTTGAAGTAGACATATTTCCTATTGATTAAGAAATGAATAAATTAGAGCATGGCACATGGCAGGTCTGGTGTGGCTCAGGAGGCTTTCAGAGCCGGGAAGACAGCCAAGAGCTCCCGGTCAAATGAAAGCCACAATCTTATTTAGACCAAGGAGAAATGTTCAAATCATTCCTCTCCTCCATGAGATGAATACAGAATAATGTAAACTACTGTATGGTCTTAATGTATTAGCAGTAGCAATTAGCCACAATGATTTGCTTTAAGTGCCGAGGGAGGGATGAACAAATGGAGAAAAGTGTTAGCCTTTCCTCAGCGCCGTAACTCTATACCCTCTCTGTGCTTGAAAGAGGCACGGCTTTCTATATTAGAGCCCATTAGTTTTACTGTATATTACTTCACTCATGCTATTAGCATGACCGCTAGGTCAACCGCATGGTGCAGCAACACACCGTGTGTTGGCGCATCTGTTGCAGGGTTTGATGGATCAGCTCGTAGCCCACTCCAACCGTTTCAGATGTGGTGGAGGAAGCGGAGGCGGCCAGTGCCACCTCCACCCACTCCAGAAGGAAGCGCAAGGATCCTCTTTGTAAGGCTAATGAGAGGAGGAGCTCCAGGGATAGCCTACGTCCCGCCCGATCGGCCCCGGACCCACTGACCGCCGTCTTCTTTAGGAAGTCCCCAACTTGCGTAAGACAGTCAAGCCCCACTGTTGGGATCTTGTTCTCATTGGCCAAGGAAAGAGGCGGCAGAGCGGCTAGGACTGAAGACGCGGTTGCCAGTACCTCGTTGCACAGAGCAACATCCGGAGGGTTCTCAAGACGCCCTCGCTGCCAACTTTGCCTCAGCAGGGCAAAAAGGAGACTCAACCCAGTCCGGACTCCCATTTCAATGAGAACATCCGTGCCTGATTTGGAACGGGAACTGCCTGTTGGCCAAGGCTCAGACACTGACTCTAGAGCGCCCCCTTCTGCACTGGAGGATGAGGGCTGGGGAGGCAGCGGCGCTCGGAAACGGTCGTGATACTTGCTATGGAGGGCGTAGAACACCCTCTGGAGGATCACCAGTCTGTGGTGCAGGGATAGGGCAAAGGGGGTCCTCGCCAGCATGCGGTGGGCAAGGCATCGCTGACTGTGGAGCAGTGCGGACAGATATTCCTCCTTCTCCTCCTCAGCGCTGGATTCGTACTGGAAATCGGGCAGGCGTGGACCCATTAGGTCCTGCACTGGTTGGGCCAATCCCACAACCTCCTTGTTGTAGACCAGTTTTGCATAGAGAGACGACGCTCCATGCCGTGTTGCGGTCTGAACGCTGTCCTCCGCCGCCCAGGAGCTGTTCAGGTGCTCCTGCCACTTGAGCATTACGTGGGTCTGAGAAGGCACCATCACTGTACATTATTCACATCCAAGAGGCACATAGCTGAAAGACAGAATAAAGGAAAAAGAAAATGATGTTCAAGAACCACAATAACAAAGATTTTCAATTTAAGTTTAAAGGTTTCTAAAACGTTGCATACTTAAACTCTGGAGGCTGTTTTAAACAATAGACACCACAATTGCTGACCTATAAGGTGCCTCATTTTTACTGAATAATAAGGAAGCATTATATTTATCCAGTAGAGTTTCTAGGCAGCTCAATAGCTTATGTCTGGCATCTTAACAGTTTTGTTATGGTGCATCTTGCATTTCCAATGGAAACTATAGACATGTCACCCATAATATTCAAATTATTGATTGATCAATATGTGTATTACAGTGGTTCATTCCTAAATTACTATTATCTTTGGTCTCTATCAATTAGATCCTCGTCAGAAAAACAGCTCCCCTCCAAAAACAGACGTACATTCCTCCAGGGTCTTTATAAAAAAAAATTCTTGACAGCCTCCATTTGTTTTCCCCAGTCAGGATGTAAGAAATGTACCAGAGAACATATGTAGAAGTAAATCAAGGTCATTTTCCTGAGGCACGGTTTGATTAAACATCAGGAACACGTCGACTTATGCACAGCTTACGTACGGTGATGACAACAATAGTCATGCACATCAGATACAAAGCGAATACCTTGCCCCTAATATCTTTGTTACTCATTTATCAGATGGTTTAGACTTCACCTTAATCTATTTAGTATGTGCAAAACTGATTATAGACTCCAGCGGCTATAACTAGCCTACAAATAAACTAATGAGAGATGATGTGAAGATGAAAACAGCCTGACAACACCCAGGGTTCACCTTTCTGGGTCTCTTTCCAACCTCAGAGACAGTTTTAATCTAAAGATGTAACAAGGAAAATCTCCACTTGTTTTGAGAGCTATGACATTTCTGAAAACCTCAGTTTGAGTGTGCAGTGCTTTAGATCAAACTATAACATGTAAGCTCCAAAGAAAACAGAGACCTTTGTGACCCTGGACCACAAAACCAGTCTTTAGTCACTGGGGTATATTTGTAGCAATAGTCAAAAGTGCATTATGGGTCAAAATGATAGATTTTTTTTTTAAAGACAAAAATCATTAGGACATTAAGTAAAGGTTTTGTTCCATGAAGATATTTTTTTCTTAGAGTAAATATTAGTAATATGCATAGGCTAAGAACTTCATTTGGATAACTTACAGGCGATCTTCTAATTCCAGATTTTCATTATATAATAGTTGTCTCTCGGCCAAATATCGTCCAATCTTAACAAACCATATCAATAGAAAGATTTATTAAGAAAAACTGGCCCTTATGACCTGTTTTGTGGTCCGTAGTCAAACTTAATTTTTCCAGCGTTCACATTTTATGGCTATCCTCTTAAACTTTAATACAATTAACACAAGTTTTACACAGTATAGTATTACTATGCTCTCTAAAAAAACACTTGATTCTGATTGGTCAAAATGATTAACATTTGTTTTTATGCTGTCTATTCTAGTTACATAACTAACAGTGAAGAGTAATGGATACTGAAATTTTAGCTTTGCTATCACAAGAATACATAAATTTTAAAATACATTAATATAGAAAACAGCTACTTTAAAGTGTAATAATTAGTGTTGGGCAAAGTAATTAGTTATAGTTACTTATCACAAATAGTAACTGAGTTAGTAACAGAGTTACAGCCTTATAAAAGTAACTAATTACCAGGGAAAGTAACTATTGCATTACTAAAAAAAAAAATGGCAAGCTTGGATGCTCCCAATATTAAATGTTAAATTAATGAAACTAACTGGTGATGGCACTTGTTTATCATTTAATGTTTCTATAAAAACTAGGGCAAAGAATTATAAGATAACTAAACTACTACGAATTCTACTACTAATAACAATATAAAACGCACTAAGTATTAATGTGCTGCTCGGTTCATGAATATTAATCACGTAGTATGCGTTCGCTCGAATTGATTTGCTGAAATCAAAACAGGGACAACAATAGGCGAGCGCCAACCAATAAGATTGTCATTAGCGCATTAGTCCCGCCCACTACCAGAAACCGGCCGTAGAGGAATTTCAAATGAAATCCGTTATTTTAACAGGAAAACACAACAAAGAATATCGTTCCCTTTCGACATTACACTCGTACTGCGTCTGATAAGACGCTATGGGAAAACTCCTCTTTTTCCCCTAAACTGAA
>JAUCNO010000425.1:13634006-13644695 GCA_032353835.1 Enteromius viviparus
AGGCCAAGTGATTAGCACACCTGATTCTGATCATTTGAATGGGTGAGCGAAAACTTTTGGTAATATAGTGTATGTGCATATATACAGTATGCATAAAGGCAGCATGCATATTTGCATATATACTGCTTATAGGTTTCATATATGTGCATATATCCTCATATAGGTTCTTTCCTATAGGTTATGCTTAGGTAAACTTTTTACTTATGTAATGTAATGTTTCACTGAGAAATACTATTGAAAGCTTTTAATTCTCATTACATATGGATGTAGATCTATTAATAGGAATGCAAATAATGTAAAGATTACACATCTGATTCTTCTTTATGGTTTCAGTTCCCATTCTTTTAATACTTATATATAAGGAAGAAATATATGAAAACAAGAAATGCAATTCTTTCACCAAGTGAGCTCTTTTCAATATATTACATGTATATAAACTCTTGCAAATGGTGTTTGCACAGACCTTTATTGACTTTTGATTTTAATGTCTTTATAGGGATGTCATTGATACAGTTCAACAGTTTCCAACTGTATAAATGAAAAAAATACTACATTGATTTAAGATTTAAATAGAATTTTGGAACTTGCGGGCTGCTTATGTTTGATTCTAGGGGGCATTTGTTCAGAATCACACTATACTGTTGCACCATGTTTTTGTCATTTGTTTGGGAATCATATTATTGTACGTTTCTCACAGTGTTACTGTTTCACTACACTGCGATTGTTGACAATGAGTCACTAAAAAATATTTTAAATTATCCTACACTTCTATGTACTTCTATGAATTATTTAATTCCACTTGCAGTCCCTTGGACGTTCTGACATTTTTCTGTGAGTAAAGAGAAACAGACTTGCATTATAAACAGCTGATTTCACCTGGATGTGCGTACATTTGTTGTACCCGCTGCAGGCTAAAGACTGAATATTAAAAGCAGAAGTAAAGAAAGGAGAGCTAACAAGGCCTCAAAGTGTGAAAAGTGCTGCAGGACAGACAGGGGCCACTAATGAACGAGACGTGAGGGCAGCCCTCTGAGGAAAAGTCAAGGTTAACTGTTTAAACGCACACCTAATGGGACTGTTCCACAGCAAATGGCTTTGCTTAAATTAATTCCATGGGACCGTTTAGGACTTCAGGCCTAAGTACTGGGTTGTAGCTTGTTTTATTTCCTCCTGTTCCCTTTGGTCCTTTACCATCAATCTCCGCTGGTTGATAAACAAATGGAGCGAGCTCTTCTAATCTGATCTGGAGCTGGATTTTTGTGTCTCTATGGGGGATTCCCACATATCCGTTGGCTGTATGCAGCTTCTGAGAAGCTAACTTCGTTTTGGCACCATGGGGACTGAAATTTAATTAAATATAAACACTAGAGACATAACAAGTCATTTTTTGCTTTATTCTGCATCTGTATTTTTTATCTCAAGCAGGAAGGGACATTCCTGAGATGATATTACGCTAACCTCTGCCCCAGCTCAACGTAGCACAGACATCTGGGGTGATTTCCGCTTCCCACAACTTCCACTCCTCAGAATGCATGTGGTAGTGTCTTAGATGCTGTTCGTTTGTGGTTGGTTGTGTCAAATTCGGAACTGTCGTGGTCTGACCGATGCTGTTAATGAGGGAGCAATAAAACAGTCAGGACTCCAGAGAGGTGCAACACCTTGCTGAGAGATGAACTGCTGCCCGAAGCAATAACCACGGGAATCCAAAGGGTCATGGTTTGACTGCTTAAAATGGTTAAGGCCCAGTTGGTAGGTTTTGTACCCACTGTATTTTGGAGGCAAAAAGAATACCTTTCCAATGATGGCTATTGATAAGTAAAAATTTATTAGAAATAAGTAGAAAGTATTAGAAATTTCTGACAAATTTCTAAAACAAATAAATAAAACAATAATAAAATATTTCATTAATATGTTTATTTATTTTTTACATTTAGATATTTTTATATATATATATATAATTTTTTTATTATCATTTCATTATTTTTACATTTAGATAAAATATATGTTGTTATATGAATATTATATAATTAGAATACATAATTATTCTTATCATACTGTATATATGATATTATTTTGATATATATTATATAATTATTAAGGTTAATTATTATATTAATATTATAACAGTATGTTAATATACATACTTTTAGAAAAAACTGTATAGAATTTAATACAATAATTATATTATTATATTATATTATATTATATTATATTATATTATATTATATTATATTATATTATATTATATTATATTATTATATTTATATTATAATATTACTACACATACACGTATAACACTGTTAGATTGTTTATTTTTGCAGATATTAAAATAGTTTTTAATCCATTTTGACAAAATAATGTATATTAATACATTAATAATTAATTCCTATTTATCAGATTTAGGGAATAGTTTAAAATATATATATTGTATCAGCCAACATTTTAAAGTTCATGCATCCTTACTGCGGGTGAACGTTGAAAAAATAGGTCAATGCTGGTTTAATAAAAAAAAAAAAAAATCATCACAATAGATCAAAACATTACAGTAAAAATGAAAGCTTTAATATGAAGACTGGCATGCATGAGTAATCCCAGAATGCTTTGGGCCGTGGTGATCACTGTTGTTGTTCACTAGAGCACATACGACTGTAATTCTTTCACATCTCAGTGTAGTAGAGTAAGCAAGGAAGTGCACCAAGAAAGACACATGGTTCCTCTGCTCTGGAATGGGCCGGGTTTTGTTCCCTGCTTTTTGATGATACGTCTTTCCATGTTTTCCACAACGAATGCCTCTGGGGACAACAAAAATGGCTTTAATTGTAAGGCCTACGTCTTTACCAACCCACCCTTGAGGCTCCGGTTCTAAAACAGGAACCGCTGCCCACATCAAACCGCTGATCTGCCTTACTGTGGGCTGAAATGTGTGCTATCGTGACGGCAGGTACGGTTTCCATCACTTAAGAAGTCTGAGTTCAACTTCATCAGGAATGTGCTGTTAGGAGGATCTCGTAAAGCTTTATGATGTTTTAACAGAAGCAAGTCGCTGCACCACATGCAGAGAGACTCGGGGGAAAGAGGTCATTGTGTAATGATTGTCATATGTGGCTGCTTTTCACCTTTCACAAGCATGACAGGCACCACTTACATTCAGGAACCCTACAATCTAGACCAAGTATTTTCATAAGGTCTTGTTTACTCAGCCTTATATCATAGTAAACTGATCTTAATGGTTTAAAGACTCCGTGAAGTCTAGAAAACGACAACTGGTTTGTGATATTTATGTACGCTGCTGGATGTTTACGATTTCTTCCAGACAAGTTATTAGGGTAGGCCATACTATATCGCTTATATTTACAATCAGAACATATACAGAACATATACTATTCAGTTACGATACCTTTTTAAGGCTTCGTGCATTTGGAGTATGCAAAATAGTCCTATTTCAAACAGAAAATAGGGTTATTCTACTAACCCCATTGACAGATTATACTTGCTTCAAGCAAACAAATCATTCTTCTCCTCAAAGTTACGTCTTCAGCCATTGTAGAGAGTATCACAACACATACACATGCTTTCCTCTAGCTGTAAACAAGCACAGATTACGTTCATATGCATGCTTTCCCTCGGGACGTAAACAATGATTACGTCAAATACATAAAAGCATGTGTATGCGTTGCATTGGGATATTCTTAAAGATGGCGGAAGACATAACTCAGGGGAAAACAATGGTTGAGTAAATTGTTATGTTTGTGCAAAAAAAACTATTATTCTTGTAGCGTCGCAAGTTAAGCTCATGTCCCTGTACTGATGTCACAAGGACTGTTTTACCAATGTATTTACGTTTCTGGACCTGGATCGTTTTAGTTACAGTGTTGCTGTCTATGAAGGGCCAGATTTCTCTCCGATTTAACCCAAAATATCTTCATTTGTGTTCGGAAGATGAACGAAGGTCTTACAGGTTTGGAACGACACGAGGATGAGTAATTAATAAAAGAAGAACTTTTAAACATTTTTCTTATTTTACATAAATATCTAAAAGAGGGATGTAAATGTTTAACCTCAACTGTGTGTACAGTATATATATTCCTGTAATAGCAACTGAATTTTCAGCATCATTACTCCTGTCTTGTTACATCATGCTTCAGAAATCGTTCTAATTTATGCTGATTTGCTTTCATCAATGTTACACTGCTAATTTTTTGTGGCCTTTTTTTAAAAAAAAATCTAAATTTGTTAAAAAAATCTTTCAAAAGTTAAACCTTGAGCAAAAAACAGTGGAGTTGGTTTTGATGTGGTGTAACCGAAGCTCTAGTGCAGAGATTTGAATAATGTATCAGCAGCTATGTTAACTATCCTAATCTCTGCATCCTAGATGTTCTCTGTGTTTCCAGGCATGTCGGGATACTGGATACTGAACATATGCGCTGATATTTGATAAGGATGTAACTGAGCTCTGTTTTCTCTCTCTCTCAATGAAAAGCCCCTCTGTAATGCAGATATAAAATACTCTCCTTCAAAGGTGACTGCTTTAGACCTCTGCAGTTGTTCCCCTGCATACCACAAATACCCCCAGTGTGCCAGGGTCTACTGTAATGTTACTATAAAGATCTAAATGAAAACATCGCTCAGCACGTGTTGCATTAATGCCGTACCTCGTGTGACTGTCAGTCATGTGTATCCTGATTCTTTGATTTAAATGAGACGATGAAGTAACACCTGGAATTAAAATAGTGGGAAATCCCCCTCTGATTCTTATTTTATTTTTACAAAATATTAACATGATATATGTCACATATGCTATGCTGTATTCTTGTCCCTTAACTTTATTAAGTGTATGTTTAAATGCCTTTAAGGTAGAGCCTTTAAGTGTTTTTAAGTTCTAGCCTAATGTTGGCAGTAACTGTATACTGTGCATATACATATATAAATATGATAAATAAATAAACATACACACATGCACAAAGATGACATAAACTGATACTATGATTTTTTTTCACTTTCAAAAAAATGTCATGCATAAACTTGTATTCGCATTATTTATTATTTATTTATATTAAATATAAATCAATTTAATATATAAACAAAATATATATTTTTCCATGCATGTGTGTGTGTGTTTTTATATGTATTATATATAATATGTACACACAAATATATTATGTATAAAAATAATAGTTGCCCAGCACTAATATATATATACACATATATACATATCCATTCTGTACAGTAGCATGATAGTGGTGTAGTATGAAAGAGAAAGATATATGAGATAGAAGAAAGCATGGATAGTGGAGGTTGAGGTGCTGGGAGGATAAAGAGACACACAGATGAGAGCAGTGGGGGAAATCGGGCTGCTTTACTAGTCCGCTGGTGGTTGTAACATGGTCTGTGTGCTGCGCTGATGTTGGGTCTATTTAAAGCAGCAGTTCATCCAGCGTGTCAAACACTGATCTATAATCCCACAGCAGTCGCAGTGCTGCTTAAGATCCGATTCCTCCATAATAACAAGAGCTTTGTCGACTCTAATGCCGCCTGCGCTCTGTCATACAGACCCCCGAGGGATCCATCTGTAACCCCTGAGCCTTCTGACTCCAGCTAATGCCCAGATGATGAGATGGTTTCCAGCATGCACATTTCTCTTTGCTTTTCAATCAAGTTGAACTTAATTTTAGCTTTCTAACAAAATATGTATTATTATTATTAAAATACATGTATTATCAGCCTCTTTTTATTTTTTTATTGTTATTGGAAGTCATGAAAACACTGTCATGGAGCATCCCATTCACTGCTATTCAAGTTTACCCAACTTCCGCTGCAGAGAAACCCAGAAACAGGGTTAATTAATTCTTATAAAAGTTAATGTTATATTAACATTCTAATCTTATATACATACACATTTATAAATATAATAGTACAGTTAGAATAAAATATAGAATTATCCTAAATAATACATTTTTTTAAAGAAATATATTTATTATGAATGTTATTTATATTTTGTATTTTTTTTTAAATGGGATATATTATTTTGATTAAAAATGAGATCTATATATGACATTAAACTGGTAATATTTAATATTTTAATAAACTGTAAAGTAAAATAAGTTGGACATTTTAGCTATTCAATTAACAAAATATATGGGTGTGTATATACGTGTATGTAAAATATGTTTTATTACAAATATATTTATATAAATGATACATAACTTTTATAAAATATAAAAATGTACTTAACTAGCTTTTAGCAGGGCATTTATTCACATATTTTCTATAAAAAATATTAATATTTTAATTAATGTAATATATATATATAACACACACATTTTTTTTTCTTTTTTTGAACACCTTAGATATTAAACCCAACAGTAAAAATCTATATCAAATTATATAAACGAAAATTAAATCTCAAGAAAGGGATTTTTAACATTTTAGCATCCTATTCTCCAATGCACCCAAGCTTTTTCCATGCTGTGCTATATTTTCCTCGTTTGTGTCTGACTAGTTCCTTTTGGCTTTTTGGTTCCTCTAGGGCACCATTTTCCTACCTGGCAACAGAGTCACCGAACATCCCAGCAATGGGGAGGAAGGTGGAAAGTTCCTTTTTGAAGTCATCCCAGGTAAGGAGAAACAGTTTTTTTACCATGTCTGTTTTTGCAGTGCAGTTCCTGTAGCTCTCATGATGGGACCGCAGTGACCTCACTCGCTGAGGAGAAGTCTTCAAAGACATTCATCAGAGCTAATGAGAACAGATCGACGCTGGGCACCTCGCTGACAAACACAGCTGAATCCTTATGCTCCAGACATAACATATCACGGGAAATCTGTGTCATTTCAGTGGAACGGTCTCTTGCATTTGTAAACAGTGCTTGTTTATAAATCTTCCAGGCATCTTGTCGTGTAAAGCAACCCGTGTGTTTTCAAATGGATCTCTCTTTATCCAAGTAATTTGTTTTCTCCCAAATGTGGTTTAGTGATGAATGGCGCTGGAGCTGCCACCTGCTGTAATTAGTTTAAAGATCACACTCTTCTCTCTCTCTTCGGGCTCTGCTTGTTTTTGGAGAGGGTTCAGATAAAACGCAGATGTCCCTCTCGTGCGGTGGGTGATGAATCACTGAGGACAGATGAGTGCTTGAGGAGCAACAGAAGTGCAGAGCTACTTCCTGTTCAGTTCTGGGGAACACTCTGATAACATACACACCTGAGCTTCAAACTAAATAAATGGCTGAAATAGAAATAACGGAAAAACCTGCTTTCTAGCAGCTGGAACTGTTTTACCACACACTCCTACCACACTATACAGTATCATCATGTTATACAGGGGCAACAAGATTTGATCACCTCAAGGTTGTTATTTTTTTTTTTATAAATCAGTAACTTACATACTGGTACAAATATACATATATAGCTGTAGATCACTGCCCAGCTACGCAATATCATCTTCAGAATCGGAAGCAATTGAATTCACATTTTGAAAGCTTGTCAGTGATCTACGGCTCTTTGTGTCAAGAATAAAGTACTGATATGTGCTTAATTAGCACTACTAAAGGGCTAATATTCTAGTAATATGCATGCTAAAAAGCGACTAATAGGGTGTTAGCAAATTGACTCAAACCAACAACCACCCAGGTCTATATGTGTGCTTGTATATACTGTGAGTGTGATATCTTTTCTAGAACACTCGCTGATTTCCTGTTTTCTGTTCCTCATAAATCTGCTCTCAGGTAGGTCTGCTGGATCACATGACTATACGCTCTAATCTATCTGTTGTAGTTAGAGAGCAGACAGAACGATAACAATAATCTCGACAGCACTCAATTACAGTACCCGTTTGTTCAGTCTTTACGTCTTTGTTTTCCTTTCTGTTTCTTGAGTCGGGAAATATTTCATATTTTCATTTAAAAAAAGCCAAAAATAAAATATCACACATTTTTCCTTGGTTTACAGAATTTACCCACTAAAATATAATTTAGTGTAACAATCTTATCTGGCATACATCAGTTTATGAAACATTAAAAGATTAATTACTTTCACCCCGAATGCTAATTAGATGTAATTTAACATTTTTGAAATGTGCCACATGCCAGTATTTGTCAGTAAGATTTTTAAAAATCATTTAAAACACAATAAAATGTAATATGCTTCCTTATTATTGTTTATATTTTATTATATATTTATTCCTTATAATTTGTTTATATTGTTTATATAAGTCAGAAAAAGCACGTTATTTGAATTTTTCCATAAATAGTGATTACACTGAATGACAATGAGACATTGTTTCAACCAAATTTTGACATTTTATTCTCCAAAAACATTTTTGAAACCTTAAAAGTAGACACTTTTCCTTAAATTTAAAGTGCTTTCTATGGACATAAAGTTTTTTTTTTAATGCAGACATCTTAACATCTTTGACCCATAGACATAACTTAATAGATTTTTTATCATATCTATTATAGCCCATTGAATTAGAATTTTAGATTAGAATTAGAATGTCTTTATTGTCACTGTACACAAATACAATGTATATATTTATACACTATATATATATATATATATACATTGTATACGCTATATACATTATATACATGTACAATGAGATTAAGAGCATCTTCCTATTCAGTGCAAACATGCAAGAAGTATATTTACAATACAATAACAATAAATAAGTTACAGTAATATAACAAATAGGTAACAAGTGTAACATGGTAACAAGTTTAATTTATTTTATTTTCTATTTTAGAAGAAACACTGTTGATACTTTGAGTTAAACTCACTGATAAGAAGATATTAAAACTCCTGAGCTACAAAAGAGCATCCTAAATGGATTCATCTTAAAAGTTTTTTACCGTGACGTTCACATTACCTATTTCGCTGGAATGAACCGTGTCTGTTGGCATCTGTGTTTGGTGACGCACACGAGCACAGTTTGTCTTTGTTTTCTGGCTTGTGACCTTGAAAGAAGTCAAAAAGTTAGTTAGTTAGGTCTTTGCAATATTACTTTGAGAATCGCAGAGCTTTGGACCTTTATCTGCGGTGACATTGTGGCATTTGCATGAATAGGGCCTTTTTGCGCAGTAGATTAATATGACACAGATCATTGCATACTGACCCTGTCATCACAGTCTTCTTATTAGTCATGCCGGTAAATGCCACATTGTATCTGTCACCAAAATCATCACAAATGGGTTTCTACGTGCTAGTCTATCAGCTGCAGTTGAGATAAATGGGAAAGCTAACAGATTTCAGATATTATGCTGTTTTGGCCTATGTGCAGAAGCCTATTCTGTCCTGTGTTTCCCCAGCAGACAGCCATGAGAGTGTGCACACTGTGCCAGAAAACAGCAGAAACAGAGATTTATAGCGCGTTTTCAGCTCTTTGGAAACGCAGCATGGCTCCGACTGTCCTGCCAGCTGACTGTGAGAGCCATTGTTCAGCACGTCAGTCTTAGATGAAGGCGTTCAGGAACGATTCCATGCTTACGTGCACTTTTCCATACATTAGCCTTTTATTATCTTTATTTCATTGTACATCTTAGCAGTGTTCTGCAATATTTTAAGCAAGGGTTTTTTTGCTGCATAGGCCATGAAATCACTTGTCCTTGAAAAAGGCTTTTTGGAGGTAATGTTGTACAGCTCAGTTCATAAAAGAAGGTTGTTAGAAGTGCATTTAATTTCCTCTCGTCTTTCATAAATACAGAGGCGAGTGTTTTGTGCAGGGATAACATGGACTGAATTTCAATTCAGTTCTCTTGTCATCTATTAATTTGTTTATTTTTTTCTTTGTGTACGATTCAGAGCTGAAGCATATAGTTTTTTTTTTTTTTTGCACTGGGCAATAGCAATCCACTATTTTTTTTTTAAAGTGTATTTGGGCATAACAACATTATTTTGCACAGTATGAATTAAGGTTAATAGGGTAACATATTTTGTCCTTATAGTGAGACTATTACAGTACAGCTTTCTAAATGAGTAATCCAAAATCTAAACGTATCACAATCATCTATGTCTTCCGATAAATGTTTAACGTCAGTCAGTATCACAAGAGCAAGAATGATGGTAAACTGCTTAATAGGCGGGAAATGATCACTTTTGCAAGAATGTTTGCTACCAAAAGTTAATAAACAAGGAGCTAGTATTGAGAAACCATTATACATTATACACTCAAATCTGCAATACTTATAGAAATATTTCACAGGTAAACCATCGAGGGTCTCCAAGCAACATGGCGATTCAGAATGATTCAGCGTCTCAGAATGAATCATTTGAGCAAATGATTCAAATAAGGTCACCAATTACATTTTTTAATGAATTGTTGTATTGAACGAATTGGCTAAATGATTTTGACTCACTGATAATATGGCCTATGCATAATATATATACTTATGATGTATATACTGTATATATATATATATATATATATATATATATTAGGGCCGGGACTTTTTACGCGTTAATTTAGATTAATTAATTACACAAAAATAATTTTTTTTAATGCATTTTAATCGCATTTATTTTTGCACCGCAGATTTTTTCTAACTGGATGAGTTTCGGCGGACGAATTATACTGGAGCATCAACTAGCGTTTCTAATGTTTAATAATGTCTAATGTTCCTCAGTGAACAGCTGTGTGTAGTATATACGGCTCAATGTGAAATCACGCACGGCACTATATTGGTCTGTTGGACTTGGTTGAAC
>JAUCNO010000425.1:13644795-13658252 GCA_032353835.1 Enteromius viviparus
GATCCAAGATCAGGACAAATCCACAACAATCAAATCCAGCTAACTGAGTTAGCGAGGTACGAAGAACGAGCCCCAGGTTTATTTCATGTAAACAGGACATAGACTGAGCTCCTGGCGGGTTATGATTGGTTGAAATAGTGAGGTCACATCTGATTGGTTAAAGAGCAAGACTGCTGCGGACTGACTCACGTGGCAAAAGAAAAGTATTTTGCAAGAATTTTTATTTTTATTTATTTTTTTATTCCTTAACTCAAAAACATACAGCTAGCACAAAAAAAAACCAAATTATCCATAAAACTAACATTTGAACAGACAATAATAATAAGAAAAAAACACTCTTTAAATAAATGAAAGGCAGGGGAAAAAAGAAGAAAAATGCAATAAAGTTATATTTTTTTAAGGATACCCTACACAAAAAGTTTAAGTGCGGAGCAAATACCCACAGTTGTCATAGCTTTATTAGCAGATTCAGAAATCAGATTAAAGTATAATTCTCCATGTCTATCTTGCAAGAAAGTGCCAATGACGATTTAAACATGAATGATGACCATCTATATAATTGGAGGTAATTTTCTCAAATCTGTCACATGGGTCCACTGCTGGCTCTGACATGAAAGATTACAAAAAGAGCCATTACTACAAATAAGATTTGAGATATTATATATGTATATAAGGAAAAAACCTGTAACATGGGCTGCACTAACGCATTTTATTTTTTCGCTACTGTTTGCCAGCCCTCTCTCCTGGGTTTTGCAGCATTCGCTGTGTTTCCTGGAGTCTTTATTAAAGTTTGAAATTCTCCTTAACCCTCTAATAAAAGCTCTTGCCCCTCTTAAGGAATAAAGTTGAGCTCGCTCTTTTGCCATTTCGTCAACCAATTCAAGGGGTTGTGATCAGTGTTTCTATCAATACATGTCGCCTTTTAAACCAATGCGCAATAATCCTAGACAACTCAATCCAGCTATCCTTATCCTTAACAACAAAAATTAGCCACATCGTAATTAGCACGATGATCTCATCTTAGATGTGTCAATTCATCTCGGATCTATCAAGCGACGTATGAAGAACAGACCACTGTTCTATGGCAAAGGAAATCACACAATCAATCATTGGGGAATAAAACAGTGCATCTTTAACTTAACTTGAAGGGAAGGAAGTGCTTTGATCACTGGAGTCACTGCTCTGTTTGTTGTTTTTAATATATGATCTGGGACGATTCAAATACTGAATGAATGGATATTTTCATACCAGAATCGCCCAGATTTTAGTCTTAGGAAGTGACCCCCAACAAAACAACAGCAAACACAAAGCAGGGCTCATATTAATATATTAAGGTATATATGCCCTAATGATTGCAATTTATTCATGCAAACAGTGTGTTTACTATACATTTTATACAGAATTCTAGCATTAATAGAACCATATAGTAAATTACATAAATGAAAAATTATTTTAATATATTGATTACATTTTAATAAATCAATTTTAATAGTTTTTTTTGCCATTTTGTTTGTTTGCATGTTAAAATTAGATTTTAAATTCTACATTTCCAGGCTCTTGGATCAGTACTCAAAGTATATTAATGAATAATGGATAAATCACATCACAAAACATTATTTGCTGGCCATTTGTCTTGACAGACAACTCAAAGGTGCAAAGCTTCTTTATAGCTTCAGTAACTTCAGGTAACCTTTAAGTTTCATAGTTCAAAAAGACTCTTTTGACAGATTAACACTTGACTGTATCATGACAAGACTACTGCGGCATTTCGAGGTCATTTTATTAAAGCAATAGGCAGTGGCTCTCAAAGGTTGCTTCTTCTGATACGAGGGGTAAAATGTCAATCTGCAGTCAATAATGAGAGACAGCACACCGTTATGGCATTTAGTTGTGATATTTGGACTCTTTTGTTGATTGGCCCTGTGTCATTGTTGATGCCAGCTGTTGAAAATCAGGTTCATAAGAACACAAGCATTTAAAATAACAAATGAGTTGTAAAGCTTATGAGTTTATGTGAATTACAGCAAAATATGAGGACTGGAGTGACAAACTCCTTAAGCATGAAATGTGCATTAAGATACAGTTTTGTCATGATGATGATATAATTAAACAGCTGTCTTTTAATTACAGAAATGGTACATTGGTCTAATATTCATATTACTGAGATATTACAGCTCTTTCGGGGATATTATCACATCTGTGAGTGCCATTTAATTCAAAGATACTGTAACCCTGATAAGAGCTATATCAAAACAAGGAACATTCACTCAGGCTTTAATAAATATCATGTTACATGCAAGAACATACTGTACTCATTCAGTACACTAAGTTTTAGATCTGAATTAATGTTCCATAAAAATAATTTTGTATTACTTTCATTTAAATACTTTTGGAATGCACAAAACTTAAAAATCCAATAAAAACAGCTTACCAACATAACTGGCATCTGGGGGGAGTTATGAAAAAAGAAACATCTTGAATCATAAACAGTACAGAAGACAGAATCTTTCTGCAAAATGCATGTCATGATTCTGATCGGAGGAGCTGGACAGAGAGTGAGCGATCGCAGTCATGACATTATTGATGAAACACGTCAGAAAGCAAAAATAGAACCGTATGGATGTGAGCAAGAAATGTCAGGAGAGATTATATAACCGATAACAAAACAATGCGTGTTTTAACATTTTATGTGTATGGTTCAGGAACAAAACTTCCCACTGGAGCCTCATTCGTAATTTCCAACTATTCCAACCATTTCAATTGAAAGTTGCATTTTTTTATGTTTTTAATTAAATGTTGTTGTAGTTGTTGTTGTTGTTGTTGTTGTTTTTATAGACTTGCTTGGTTCTTGGTTTTGCTTGAATAGCAACATATTCTTTAAGCAGAGAAGAGTCTTAAAAATTCCCTTTATTTTTCTTAGTCTGTCAAGACCACATAGTTTACAAAATGAGCTAGAACAATCTGCACCAGTTTCAATTATGTCTTTACAAATTCAGTAATAGAAATGTTATTAGCTCCCTTAAAACGTCCTCACAACAAGACAGGTTATTATTCATATTTGAGTGTAAATGTTTTGTAAATTTAATCATGATTCAAGATGAATTACTAATGTCTAAGGTTGACTATAGAAATAAAGTGTTACCTGTTTAAACAAAATCACAAAATTTATTCAGGAAGGACACGTTAAAATGTATCAAAGGTAAAAAATTTTAACTTCTTTAAGAAAGATCTAAAACAACAACAACATTCTTAATGTTCCCAAATGTGTAATCAGTAGCATTTAATAGGCCTGTTATTAAGCAGCACTCACAAATGCACATGTTTAGATTGTATCATTCAAACAGATGAACAATCTGTTTTCTGACAGAGTGACTCTTATATAGCCTGTTTTCTCTTGGTGAAATGGCTTTGACGATTTATAAAAGGACTGGATGCTTGCCAGCCTCTTCCTCCTGAAGACTGTTTAAATGTATTATGCACAAAAGGAGGTCTGCAGTTGTCTGCTTCACAACACTGGACATCCTGTTTTAAAATACACAGGCAAAGAAAGGGCATGACACTGCAGTTATCCATTCAACCAGAGACAAAAAAAAACAAACATTTTTTTTTATTCTTGAACCTCCTTCCTAAACTTTAAATGAATTCACGGATAAACAACTGGCTCACTTACTGTTCTTTCGTTGTAGAGAAACAAGGAGGGGATGAATCTGTGACAGAAAGATTGAAAGAGACATCAACACCTTGAAGGTTTGATTCAATCTGCTTATTTTTTTTGAGTAACTGTACAAGTAACTTGAAAGAAGATCTGTTGATTATTTAAAGAGACATGAAGCTACAGCATCTGTTTACTATGATTTTTGTATTTACATTTGTTTGACAAGGTTGTGTGAACTGACCCACAATAGATCTTCTCAGCAAGGGGCTGAGATAACTATTTGTCGCAACTATTTGTGTGTGTGTGCACGCATGTTTTCAATGTTGGTGGAAGGGAAACCAAAGTCATAATGAGACTGAAAAACATATAAGGTTAAGTAGGTAACCCACGTTCCCTGAAGGTGGGAACGGAGACGTTAAATATGGGAACTCGCATGACAGACCAATCGCCTTTGTGTATTAAGAAAAGGCCAATGAATATTGGCGTGCATTTAATTACAGCCAGGTGCACCTTATCACTAAGTGAGTATAAGAGGGCACGGATGTAATGCACTTGCAGGTTTTCGATGAGGAGCTGAGCCGGAGTCAGCGCAACCCAGGGTCGTGGCAAGGGGATGTAACGTCTCCTTGAGGGAACGTGGGTTACCTACATAACCTTAGATGTTCCCTTTCAGTCGAGTCACTCCGATGTTACATATGGGAACAGACCCGTGGAAAAGGCCATGACCCTGAGACCCCGGTGCCGAAAGGCAAGCATGTCAGCAGGAGAGTCTGCACATAACCTTCAAGAACTTGCCAAGAACTTCTGGGCAAAGTCCTCGACAGTGTTGCCGAAGAGGCCAAACTGGAAGATGGTGGTGACAAGAAAGGGGACTTTGTCAACATTGGCCATCTGTGCCAGGTTCAGCCAGAGGTGGCGCTCCTGAGCCGCTACCGTGGACATCACCTGACCAAGGGCATGTACGATGACCTTCGTTGCCCGTAGAGTGAAGTCGGTCACCTCACAGAGGTCCTGCATGACATTTGCAGTGTGGCCATCGCGTGCAGGGCGGTGGCAGTCTGTCCAGCGGCATAGTAAGCCTGGCCCGAGAAAGCGGACGAGGTCTTACACGCCTTGGACGGGAGCCGTGGCAGTCCACACCAGGCAGTGGGGGGATCGACACGTACCCCCCTGGCTGCCCCTCTGTCGAGGGTGGAAAGGGAAGAGGAGCTGGTGGCCAGGCATGACGAGTACGGGGCTCACCACAACCTGGTCATTTCCTCATGCACCTTCGGGAAGAAAGGCACCTTGGGGAGACCATGATGGGGTCGCATGGGGTCGAGAACCCAGATACCAGTGGTCCAGCTTCGAAGGATCAGATGGGGGCACACATGGTACCTCCAATCTGATCCCCTCGGCGGCTCGGAGGAGCATAGCCAAGAGCTCAGCGTCCGCCTGGGACAGATCAGCATCCACGGATGGCTGCTGTCCCGCACTGGCATTGGCTTCCCAGCCCGACTCTCCCTTTGATGCTGCAAATGAGTTCTCCAACTCTTCGGGTGCACCAAAGGAGACGCTGGGCTCGGTGTCTTTCGGGGGAGCGTCCTGCTTTGGAAGCACCACGGTGGGACTATGGGGTGCGGCAGAAGTCCGCGGGGCATTTCTGCCTGACAGAACATTCTGCACTGTCACCATGAGGTCCCCCAGGCGACTCACCGTATCAGCCGAAAAGCCTTTACAGCTCCCCAAACTATTATGGTAAGTACACGAGGGGAGCCATCTCACGAACGAGAGGCGGGACCTCAGTGTAGCGATGGTCATGCACTCGCAATGAGCGCATGAGTCATCCACAAGCGCTGCCTCAGCGTACTCTCGGCTCAGGCACGTAAGACAGCGCTCATGCCTATTAAAAGGCTACCAGTCCGCGGGTCTCGTTATCCGCCACCCAGTCCTTACAGACAACGATGGAGAGAGCGTGAACTCGCAGGAACTCTTTCTCTTTTCTCCAGATTTCTCCGTCCATCCTTCATCCTTCCAGCAGACTCGACAGCATACAAAGTGAGGCTCCGAAGCGAAAAGCTGCAAGTGCATTACAGCTGTGCCCTCTTATACTCATGTAGTGATACGGTGCACCTAGCTGTTATAAAACGCACTGCAATATTTATTGGCCTACACTACAATTTGTTTATATTTTACGAGGTGTCATTACAAAATCATACGAATTAGTCATGAGACTGTGTTAAAAAAACACATATTTTTAAATTAGTAAGAAATATGGTAAGTAAAAATACAACCAAACCAACCAATAAGATAACTTAATTTAGTACTAATTTAGATAACGAAATTGGCTTCAAGGTATGAAGCAATAGACTCTCTATCAGAGTGTGATTTGCCATTTAGACCTCAATGTTATTTAGACTAACTTTATTTGTTCCATTCTTTCTTTTCAGAGTTGAGTGGAGTTTGTTTCATCATTTCTTAGAAGAGCTGAGTGGAGGTCAATGTTAAGACTACTTTGTGACCCTGATCAAAGGTCATCTCAAAGGCCAGTAGTAAGAGGACCATCATGCTTTTTTGCTTCTTTTTTGTGTTCTCTGGGGTCCACTTATAATGTTCTCAAGAATTTTACATAAAAAACAAAAACAAGCAAACAAATAATAATAATAATTTAGAAGTAATAGTCTATTTTCTGTCCTGTTTCTATCCTCCCTCTTTAGAACACTGTTTAAATAATTCTGGGAATTTTTCACTTAGAGACTTAAAAGTAAATACTCACTACTATGATTCTCTAACAGCTGTATATGTTTGTTAGGGTTAGGGTTGTTAAAATATGTATTTTTTAAGGCCGGGACTTTAACGCGTTAATTTAGATTAATTAATTACACAAAAATAACGCGTTCAATTTTTGTCAGTAAAGCCATCCTGTAATCAGCGGTAAATGCCATCAGGTGCGTGATTTCACATTGAGCCATATATACTAAAGACAGCCGTTCACTGACGAGCTGCGCAGATCCACGCTGATAATGAACATGTTCTGCACAGCTCGTCAGTGAACAACAGCTGTATGTAGTATATAAGGCTCAATGTAAAGTCACGCATCGCACAATATTGGTCTGTTGGACTTGGTTGAACAAAAATTAACAATATTTTGCTGCTTAAGCTTATGTTTTCAGTCATTATTCAATGGTATACTAAAAACCCATATGAAAAAACTTACTTCTCACTGTTCTCCGGTCAAATATTCATATGCGATTAAAATGGGATTAATTTCGATTAATTAATTACAATGCCTCTAATTAATTAGATAAATTTTTTTAATCGAGTCCCAGCCCTAATATATATATATATATATATGTTGTAGTTCTATATGAATTAGTGTTTGTAAACGACTCAATTAAGAGAATGATTCAGTAACTTAAAAATGAGGGGGGTTTTTTAAACAATGAACAAACGGTTGACTGAAGATGTCACTTATCGCCATCTGCTGGTACAACGATATAACAGACAGAAAAAGTGTTAGTTTGTACCATTGCGGTACCATGGCTTTTGCAGACTTTGCACATGAACTTAAGATGCACTGAATCACATACACATTCAGCTCACGTTCTTGGATTCATTGTTTGACTGATTCAGCACTGCTTATCAACATAAGTGACCGTATCCGTCTGTCAGGTCAAAATGTTCGTGAAGGCCTATTTGGATTCCTTTCCAATTTCACAGGTCTGTTGCTTTGGATTTCAGACCACGAGAGAAAATTGAGTAACTCGTGAAGAGAAAATTGGATTTTAATTAAAACCTTTTTTCTTTTAGGTTTTAATACGCGGGCTTCAAATTTGCTCCATCTGTTGCTGCAGTCCGACAGCTCACAATATATTTCTCTATCACGCAGACAAATCTACTGTCATAATAATGTGAATAATTACTTTGCTGGCCCAGAATGAAATATCAGACCTGGTTTTGCAGTGCAGGGTGATCGTACCACAGCACATTTCAAGCTTATTGAAACAAACACTGAACAGTTTCAAAACTCCAAACCAGGCAAAAACGGCTCCTGCCTCATAATCTTTCATCAACTCAGCATCTGGTCCACTGTTTACTCACTGATCCTTTATTTATCAACTTCTAATTTATTTATAACTCGCTGACGTCCAATGAGTCTGGATAATAATGGGGAAGTGAGAAAAAGTGAAGCTAACAGTTTGTGCAACCACAAAAACCTTGCTAGATGAAGCATGTGTTCTTCTCTTTCTGCAGGGATAGCTGTGGAGTATTTGAAGCTGAAGTGTTTGTGTGTTGATGAGGATGGAGAGACAGGCTTTGTTTTACAGACGTGAGTGGAGTCAGTGAGAGTTCAAGGGGCAGATGAGGAAGTGAATCTTTCTGAGAACACCTGCAGAATCATCAACCGAGACTGAAAAATATCGCTTTGCTTTCTTTCTTCTTTTCTGTCTTTCCGTTGTTGTTTGTTTTTCTTTTTCGTCTTTCATTTGTTTTTGTTTGTTTGTTGTCTCATTCAATTGTTCCTCTGTTCTTAGTTCTGTCTTTCCTTTTCTATTTTTCTCTTTCTTTCTGCTTGGGCTCACATTTGTTTGTTCAGTTCTTTCCTCTTTTGTTTATTTGCTTGTTTTTTTCTTTGATGTTCCTTTATTGTGTTTTTACTTTCTTTCTTTTTGTTCATTTGCTTGTTTGTTCAGTTCTTTCCATTATTGTTAATTTCTCTCTTTCTTCTTTTTTTTCTTTGCTTGTTTGTTTTGCTCTTTTTCTTTATTGTTTTCTTTCTTTCCTCTGTTCATTTGCTTGTTTGTTGTGTTCTTTCTTTTATTGTTATTGTTTTTTTATTTCTTGCTATATGTCTTCCTTTCTCATTTATTTGTTTGATTGTTTATTTTGTATATCTTTATTTTCTTCCTTTCTTTATTTACTAATTTCTTATTTTTTGTCATACTTTTCATATGTTCTGCTTTCGTTCATTCAGTTGTTACTTATTTTATTCGTTCTGTTTCTTTCTTTCTGACCTACTTAAATGAGAGCATAACGAAGTGAATGATGTCCTCGTCAAACAATTTTTCTCACCTTGAGACTGACTTAATTACAGCACAACACAGCTCCCTCACAGGCGCTGGCAGGACTTCCAGCAACAGTGTGTAGTTTTAAACATGGAGGACGAGAGGTTTAAGAGAGCTGTAATCTTATTCTGAGGACGAACTTCCTGGGTCAAAAAGCAGCTGCAACCACAGGACTCAGGGGTCAGTGAAGTTAAAGGAAGAGTTAACCCCAAAATTTGAATTATGTCAGAATTTGCCCTCTACTCATCTGGCTGTTTTGGGTCACCATTGACTTCCATAGTATTTTATTTCCTACTATGGAAGTCAATGGTGACCCAGAACAGCCTGGTTACAAACTTCCTTGAAAATATCTTCCCTTGTGTTTAGCAGAACAAAAAAAATCATACAGATTTGGAACTTCTCGAGGATGAGTACATGATGACAGAATTTTCATTTATGGGTGAACTATTCCTTTAAGGCATTTCCTAATTAACCCCTTCCAACAAAGAAAAACATGCACGTTATAATATCATATAACACTTTATCATAATAAATGCTGAATATTAGATTCATATTTCAGTCCAGCTATTTTTTGAGATAATATTTGTTAATGTTATTGTGATTAATGAAAATGATTTCCAAAACATTAGTTTTTGACGTTCTTCTGTTTTTCCACAAGTCGTCTGAATCTCTTGAGGTCTTGGCTGACATGAACCCGTGTAGAATTACAGCAGCAGTTAATCAGTGTTTTAATTGGAAGGCTCTCGTCAGGGGGTCGAGGGTGACTGAGAGGAATCCGGGGGCTTTTTTTCAGAAGGTCGTGGCTGCTCTGCTGTGCTGTTTATTTATTCTCTCGCTGCTGTCTGTGTGTCTTCGCAGCGGAGAACGAGTCGTGTCCTCTCGTTTACCACCAACTGTTCAGAAGTTATTCTTTGACTCGATCGCTGGTAATTTGCATGCCAATTTATTTCACGTTTAGCTTCGACTCCCTGCCAGGACAGTCCTAATGTAGCGAGAATCACAAACAAGGCCCGGTTAGACTACCGTACAGTGTGTGTCAGAAGCAGATTTCAGTCGCCAGCATTGGTTCAAATCCAGGTACAACATTACTAGCTATTTAACTGAATACTTCTACTTAATAAGTTCTTGCAGTTTCTATAGACACTTTAATATCAAATGAAAGTGAATAAATGTTGTCTCATCAAAATTGGGGTTTTATTATTTGTGATATGCTGTGTTTTTCAACTCACAACATGTTCGTTTTTAAGCCGTCACGCCTCTTAGGTGTAACTTAAGTCTTTGGCGTGGGCAGGTGAGAGAGAGAGTGTGTTATACATGTACGTCTGCTGTGTTATCATTATCTGATGTCACTCAGACCCCTTCTTGCATATCTTGCATGCTTAAAGAAATGTGATACTCATCACCTCAGGCTGTACATATATAATCATAGACAAGGTAAAGGTCACCCAGCATACCTAGGAAGCAGGACATACTTAGCATTTCTGTCGTTTTTGTGCTGATAGAGGGTTTGGGTTGACATTAATTAATGGATTTGTTAGCCAATTAAAATAAATATTTTAATGAATAACTAAACGATGCTTGTTAACATCAGGTAATACACTACTGCTATTCTTCTTTATTAATGTTAGTTCATGAAAATACAGTTCTTTATTGTTTGTTCATGTTAGTTTGCAGTGCATTAACTGATGTTCACAAACACAACTTGTAATTTTAATAATGCACTAGTAAATGTTTAATAAGAGACTTTTTACTATTGCAAGATTTTTGCTACAAATTTAATATTTAGTTTGAAACTTACTTGAACCTTTTTACTGGACCATTTAAAAATAAATAAATTAATACATTTAAAAAATGGCTAAAAGCACACCTGTACGATATTTCCATAAATTTTGAAGGATGTGTGTGATATTTTTCTGTGTGATGCATCTGTCACATTATGGGCATGCGGTGAGGTTTTCACTTTTCTTTCACAGGGCAGGAAGAGCGTGTAGTTACGACTCAGGGTCACTGCCTTTGACCTCCAATTGTAACATCACCATGGCACCATCACCAACAGCAGATTACATGCAGCTCAATTAACCTTTAGCATTTGCTGTTAACAGTGTTGGATTGATGTTGAGTGATATACCTAAGTGAATACAATTATTTCTTTTATTATTTTTTATTATTACTTTTATTATTACTTTTTTTTTTTTTTTTCATTTGATAATTTTTACAATTTCATTATTTTGTATTTTATTTTTTTGGCTTATTTTTCATTTTATTTTATTCTTTTTTAACCATATTAACTTCTTATTTACTTCTTAATATTAGCTTCTTGATAAAAAAAATAAAAAAATGAGTCACCATTTAAATGCCCTCTTATCCAGCGAGGTCAAAGCAGTAGGTTAATTTTCCATATTTTCTGCCACTGTAAAACTGTAAAAACCAAGTGTGAAATTCATATTTCACAGATGGCGCCTGGAGAAACAATCAAAGCCACATCTAGCATGTTCTATAGCCAAGAATCTGATTCTGCTGTCACATATTTTCTGCGTTGAGCATATAATATATAGACTGGATCCAAAAAATACGTTTTAGGGGTTAAGAACTGAGGAATTTCCACATACTTTGCCATTTTGAGTTTTGCCTTGCTTACTAAAAATGTATTTTTTAAGTTCATGTGTGCTTTTCAGTATGCAAGGCAGTGACATCCTGAATGACACATTTTGCATGGAAAATTTATTCCAAGATTAGAAAGTCAAATGAAAAGACATGCCTCAAATGTGTTAATGTAACAACTTGTGCCTAGATATGAATTAAAACCGCAGAACTACTTCCATGTGCGGGAGACAGACAGGTTTGCATTAAACTCACAGACATGAAAATTTCATTCTAAACGGCACTCTATAACAAAGCCCCTAACTTCCATATAAGAATGTTATTAGCATGATTTGTTATTAGCTAAACCATAGCTATGGTTTTGCAGCAGTCTTCTAGTCTGTTCGAATGTTCAAAACAATCCATTTAAATGATTCAGTCAAGTACTGTGCAGAAATGATAAAGATGATATTTGTTTGATGAGAAAAAGATGACCTTCTGGATATTTCACAGCTGTCCCAGAGAATGTTTCTGCAGTGCGCAATGGTCTTCTTTGGTCACATTATTTTCTGTTCCAAGCAGATGGAAAGTAGAAGAACTGCAATGAAGGACCCCAAAGAGAATCAGAATGATCATCAGACAAACAAATTCCAGAAAGCTAAATCTGTCCTGCAAGAACTGAGAGAAAAAGCAAGAACTGTGATATGCAAGAAGACAGAACAAAGACATTTATTGTCCTGACTGTGCAGACTGGCCCGAGTCCAGGTGTGTGCGGCCCGCTAAAGATGGCGTGAAGGAGCTCACTCGGTCTGTGAAACAAGCTGACCTTTACTCCTATCTCTTCTGAATAGAGCTGCATGTTGCTGGGCTCCAGACTTACAATGACTTGGGAACCACTGGTTCCTAAAATTAAACGTATAGGAGCCAAATGACAAGTTACAGAGCTCTCCAAAATGCTGTAGTCTATCTATCTATCTATCTAGCTATATAGCTATCTAGCTGTCTGTCTGTCTTCTCTCAGAGCGGCAGACAGACAGACAGACAGACAGACAGACGGGCAGACAGACAGACCGGCAGACAGACAGACAGACAGACGGACCAGCAGACAGACAGACCGGCAGATAGACAGACGGGCAGACAGACAGATAGACAGACCGGCAGACAGACGGACAGGCAGACAGACAGACAGACAGACAGACAGACAGACCGACAGACAGACAGACCGGCAGACAGACGGACAGGCAGACAGACAGACAGACGGACAGGCAGACGGACAGGCAGACAGACAGACAGACAGACAGACAGACCGGCAGACAGGCAGACAGACAGACAGACCGGCAGCAAGACAGACAGACAGACAGATGGATCGGCAGACAGACAGACAGACAGGCAGACAGACAGACAGACCGGCAGACAGACAGACAGACCGGCAGACAGACAGACCGGCAGACAGACAGACAGACGGACCGGCAGACTGACAGACAGACAGACAGACAGATAGACAGACGGGCAGACCGGCAGACAGACGGACAGGCAGACAGACAGACAGACAGACAGACCGGCAGACGGACAGATAGACAGACGGGCAGACAGACAGATAGACAGACCGGCAGACAGACAGACCGGCAGACAGACGGACAGGCAGACAGACAGACCGGCAGACAGACAGACAGACCGGCAGACAGACCGACAGACAGACAGACCGGCAGATAGACAGACGGGCAGACAGACAGATGGGCAGACAGACAGATAGACAGACCGGCAGACAGACAGACCAGCAGACAGACCGACAGACAGACCGACAGACAGACAGGCAGACAGACAGACAGACAGACAGACAGACCGGCAGACAGACAGACAGACAGACATACCGGCAGACAGACAGACCGACAGACAGACAGGCAGACAGACAGACAGACTGGCAGACAGACAGACAGACCGGCAGACAGACAGATAGACAGACGGGCAGACAGACAGATAGACAGACGGGCAGACCGGCAGACAGACAGACCGGCAGACAGACGGACAGGCAGACAGACAGACAGACAGACAGACCGGCAGACAGACAGATAGACAGACGGGCAGACAGACAGATAGACAGACGGGCAGACCAGCAGACAGACAGACCGGCAGACAGACAGACAGGCAGACAGACGGGCAGGCAGATAGACAGACAG
>JAUCNO010000425.1:13676520-13694057 GCA_032353835.1 Enteromius viviparus
ATCACATGGTCCACCAGAGTAGCTGATGTCATTTGACACATGTCTCCACACTGGTACTGGTCTCACAATGTCTTACCAGAGGTCTATTTGTAGTGCTGAGGCTCAGACCGATTGGTGTTTTATGTTTTTCTATGCATGTAAGTTTAGGTGTTAATGTAAGTGTCTACAATTGCCAGATGAGTTTTGCATTTTGAACAGTTTTTTCTCAATGATAACAGGTGATTTAGTTTTTGAACAAAGTGTCTAATGTAAGAAAACGTGTGTATTGTTTTGCAATAAGTGTGTTACAGAATTGTAAACAAAGTGCAAAGTGGAAAATGTGTTTAAGCTATGATTACACTGTGTTTTAGATAAGATACAAGAAGTTTCGGTATTGAGGCTTTGGTGTAAGCATTCGCTTTTAGTGTGTAAGCAATAGGCAAAAACTGTATTAAGTATCACTGAACAATTTCTAATATTCATATTTATAATAAGAAGAATTGATTCTCAATCACAAAATCAGGAGCCTATTTTAAAATGTATAGATTTATGAGAGATCATGTGATATTAAATACTGGAACAATAGGGGCTAAAAATTAGCTTTGATATCATGTTAAAAAATACCATTTGATAAAAATGTTTTAATGGAAAACGGTTCTTTAAAATTTAAAAATGCTAATTTTTTACAGGATTTTTAATCAAATAAATGCAGCCTTTGTGAGCATAAAAGACTTCTTTTAAAAACATTAAATAAGCTTTCAATTTGGAAATCTTATTTTGTAAATACAAAATACAAAACCATTAACTGTTACTGAAAAACCAAACTTTGCCCTCAGACATCAAACACAAGCGCTCAAAAAAACACACACTACAACATAGTTTTACACACCAGTGCAATTAATTTAAAACAATATTTCCAAAACACCAATGTTGCTTATGGATTTCCTCCTTAAAAACCTTTTTTACATAAACACAAAAAAACAACTAATGTGTAACACTGACACATTTTATTCATTCATGTACTATACAGTACAACTAAAAAAAAAAAAAATAGTTTCTTCTGCCTCATCATCCCGTCTTTGCTCTGGGTCTGGTCAAATAATTTGGTCCACATCACAGGCTATACTGGCTCTGGACAAACAGTATAAAACAGTATAAAATCCTCTCGTATGCCTGATGCCCTTGTGTCATTTTTATCTCCATCGAAGGTTCTGATTGGTGAGTGATAAATTTTGACTCCTAGTGTTTCCTCCTGGGTAATTGTGTGCTAACTGAGCTCAAGCTGTGCAGAACTGAGTTAACATTATTGATTGCTAGTGTTTTCTAAATGACCACAAGGTGTAAGCACTGAGAAATGTAGGGATTTGTGTGTAGAGTTTTGCACTAATAGTTCACCAAATTTGACTCATGTGTTAAAGCAGGGAATAGTGTTTATAGTTCAGGGAAATGGGTGTGCTTTTAGAAAAATAGCGTTATGGTTTTGAAATTTTAGTTTAAAAGCTTGGTTATAGTGTTTTAGCAATCGAGAAAAACTGTAATATAAATATAAATAAAGTCGTTGTATTGCCACTAGGGGGCAGTATTTCTCAGAACATGTCAGTTTACCCTGTTTACAATGTATTCATTCATATCTGTTTATTGTTGATCAATATGATGCATAATGCAGAAAGTCTTCGGTCTGGGTTTGAGCACTTGAAGACTGTTTGATGAGTCCGTCCGCTGTAGCCAAATGGATTTCATTGTGCAAATGGATTTTATAATGTCTATCAAGTCAGAGCTCTTCTGCAAGCAAATGAGCTAAAGTTGATCAACTTGATCACAAAGTGAGATGAGACTCTTATCTCATCATCGTAGTTTTAGCATAAAACTAAAGTTAACCATCACGTATCCTTAATTTAAAAAGGGATGCATGTAGATCAGTAGCACTTTATACAGCATAGGTTACACTGTAAAAGAGTGCTTAATAAACATTGAGTCTGTAATTCTGTATTATTTATTCCATATTTGAGGCTTGTTAATGAGTCAGTTATTAAGTTGCTGAAGTGATAATGAGTGTTTAACAAACTGCTAAATACATGTCGAAATGCAAATGGCCATAACAAAAATAAAACACATATATGTTCTTGCTGTTCTCTCTTGATTTGCTTTGCTTCTGGATCTTTGATGAATCGAATCAAACGCTGTCATTCATTCATTCATTCTTCAGCCCATCACTGTCAAACCAAATTGTACATAGCTGTTTTTTCCTGCAATAGTTCGCAGTCAAATATAATCCAAGTACAACATCGATTTCTGTAGTAGGCTACTTTGTTTGTTTTTCAGTCACATACTGTCGAATCTGTTTTCAGATCGGTTTGTTTCCTAACTACGTCGAATCAAATCGAGTCTTAGTGGGAACGAATCGAACCTCTGTGTTTTTTTAATTCATGAATCGAATCTTTCTCCTTTCATTCGCTGTTAAATGACTTCAGGATAAGATAGACGCTTGCAAATATTATGGCGTGATGTTTTAAGGGAAAATGAAATAATGGAGAAAGGACAGCGGCTCAAAAGAAGAAACCAAAGCAAGGCGATTTGTCCTCTCGGCATACGCGTTGTTGTTCTTTTTAACCCTCGTTTGTCTTTTGTAATTGGATAGGATGGTTCTATCTCCTTTAGCCCCCCCTTCCCTCTCTCTCTCTCTCTCTCTCTCTCTCTGACATCGGGGTTTTCTCTCTTACAGTACGCGCCTGGCACTGACAATGTGGACATCAGCGGGGAATATATAGTGCATCGTCTAAATTCGCATCGTGTTATCAGCGCATTCAACTTCATTATTACCCGGTAAGACGGCACTGTTATACTCCCTGTATGTATTTGGTATGTGTGCATGTTTTGGTAAAAGCATCCGCTGTGAATCCGATCCGGTCAGAAGTGAGAGATGGTTCAGAATCGCTTCTATCCCGTAGGAAAGCGCTGCTGCTGCTGCTGCTGCTGCTGTTATGGGAATAATACGCGTTGCGCACCGGTCCGTTTCAGCACTACGAATACAAGTTAAACAACTAATAGAAATAGAAACGGCGAACTTTACACATTTGGGAACGTTTTATGCAGCAATTTACCACGCAGCTGTGTGAACGTGCCGTTAAATTAGCATAACGCGCAATATTTCCCGTCCGAGTGTTTCTGAAGACCAGATCAAGTTGACTTGCAAATTTAGATCGCTGGTTAGTCTGATTAATCTGCCAATGCAAAGCTGAACCAACCCAACCCTGCTAGTGATTTAAGATTCAAATCTCTCGTAGATTATTCATTGGTTCTTTGCAGCACTTAAGCTCGAGGTGTTGGTGGATAAGGTGGTGTGTAACTAGTTTAATACAAAACCTAAATAGTTCTTTCGGTATTTTGAGTTGAAGCCTGTGTGGGGTTTGGACGGCATGTGCTTGTGGTCCGGATTGAAGTTTATAGATAGGATTGGTGGCCAGATGCCAGAGGTCTGGGTGATCGCTCCTTCTGGACATCTGATTTGATTTCGGATGCTCTAATTGATTAGGTTGACCTGGAGCCGAACCCCCACAATTAGTGCACATACTAATTTGCTTGGGTCAGTGACTGAATGACTGAGCATCTTTGTAATTGAACTGGTCCAGGAGAGTTTATTGGCTGTTTGTTGTCGAGAACATGCAGCAGTTCTCCAGCTTGGAAATCATTTTCAGAGAATCAAACCTTAGATCGATCTGTCTAACTCTTGCTGTATAATTTCTTCAGTAAAAACATTCAGTCTTTTTAAATATGAATTTATTAACACTTTTATATATGCAATTTCAATACAATTAATAGCAGTGAGAGAAAATGGTGTATGATTCACTTGTAAACAGTCACTAGGAGATGCATTGGATTACACATGAAGCTGCTCATCAAAATGTTTATTTTGATATTTGTTTCATGCATAACTGTAACATATTTCTAAATATTATTAGGAAATAAAAAATAAAATAAAGTAAAAGCTGAACGGTGGCAGTTGAGCTTGTAATGTAGAAGAAAAAGCTCGTTGTGCTCGTGGCATTTTCTCTGCTAAACTGTTTGGCATGTGAGCAGCTAATTCTTCTTCTCCGAATCGCTGAATAGAGATCTTTGTTGCCGTTCTTTTGCCTCTGTCTACAGCTTTGAAGTTAACTCTGGATATTAATAGGGCGTACAGGGACGTGTTCGGAGCTGGTCCTTATCGCCTGTTGAGATGTCCTTCAAAATCCCAAACTTGTACGAAGTTAGACGCGGTGACGTGATTGTTGCCGTCAAAAGTTTTGACAAATCTGCACCAAAGCACATTAGCTTTGGTTCTTTGATTAAGCCCCTTGTCAGCTCATAAAGCGAGTTCACGAGAAAACAAATTGCCTCTCTGGTTGAGGAAATGAGGAGACCAAGAAAGTGATGAATGACTTGAGAAGAGGATGAAGTGTAAACATCCTTCCAAAACAAAGCCGGCTTTGCTTGGAAGATCTTCAGACCTCCTCGTCGAAGCACCTAAGACTCAAAGGCACTGGGCGTCAGACAGGCGATTAACTGCGTTTTAATCTGCGCCAGGCCCTGTTCTCCTTAACATTCTGATCTACGACACTATTTTTAGGCCCACAAAGCAAGCCCGCTTTCCCCCAACCCCCTAAAAACACTGCAGGCGTCTGTGAGGAATCCAGCGTTTGAGATAAGAGCACAGGCTCAGTCGGCGCTGAGCGCGAGGATGCTAGGTTTGTCAGCGTGACATGCATGTGATTCATGCAAATTCTGCCTTGTCTCTGTCGTTTTGTTTGTTTCGGCCGACTTTGGTGCGTCACGAGGAGGCAGAGCTAATCGTACTTGGATTCTGGGTTTAAAATACGTTGGCATGAACAGCCTGCAACGTGACGGTCAGTTGAGTTTAAGGCATAAGATTCGGTCTTTATGAAATTATAAACCCATGTGAAAGGAGAGATCTGCAGCTCTTTCCAGTACAACGCAGTGACCACATGACCAATGATTGAGTGTTTCCCGAAAATCATGAAGGAGGTCGTTTCCATTTACAGTTATTTAAAGCTTTTAATAACGAGGCGAGAACAATTGTATTTATTTCTGGGCAGTTTGGTGCTAGTCGTTCAATCAAATGCTTTTCCTTTACTACGCTCATTTATTCAATTATTTCAACCTTTTATACTGTTTGAAAATAAATTATGAACATTTTAAGAAATAAGTGAAGTTTTTAGGGATGAACAATCAATATGTGCTTGCTAAAAATATAATAAAACAAAATACGTCAATATTATTATATTATTTTATTCATATCTATATGTATTTATGTTGCTTCAGCTTCTTTTTATCTTTCGTTATATCTATTTATCTATCTATCTATCTATCTATCTATCTATCTATCTATCTATCTATCTATCTATCTATCTCTATCTATCTATCTATCTATCTATCTGTGTGTGCGATACTGTATAATATCTTATCTAGTAAATGTATATTTATACTATTTCATAATATATTAATAATATATTATTATATAATTATGCATATATATATATATAATACTAGTTTAATACAATTATAAATTCAGTATTTGTTTAAATATAATACAATTACACATTTACAATTAACAATCATTCATTCTTTAATAAATGTATAAATATATGTATAAAATATTCTAATAATTATAATGTAATATAATATTATATAGTACATTTATTTTTTGCTATTTTATAAATAATGTTATATATAAACCCTATATATAATATATTATTATATAATTATGCATATTTATTTTTACTAGTTTTATACAATTATAAATTTAGCATTTGTTTATATATATATTATATTTCTGTATTGTTGTAATACATTTGATATATTTTTAATATATAAATTTGATATTTTTGACATATTTATGCACAACACTGCATATAATTAGATTTCTATAAAACATCTGAAGTTCTCATTCGGATGCTAATACCTCTAGATCAGGACTGATCATTGCAGAAATATTATTTACAACTGAAAAAATCTAACGTTTTGCTACTTTCCCTGGGAGATATTGCAGCGTTTCATATTTCAGAGCTTGATGTTGGCCTTTATTGATACTTAGTCTGTGTCTGTAGATATTAAATCCAGTGTTTGGTCTCCAGAGGCCTATTGATTTGATCTGTGTGTTTGCTCAAGATATTCACCTATCAACACCATTAACATTCCCTTCTGCCTTCAAGTGTCATGTTGACATTGATAAATTGTAAATTATAGATGCTATATGTGATATTTACATGCACAATGCATGCTCGGCTGTGTTGCTGGTAATATCTGTCTCTCTTATTGATTTGACGTTGTATATCAGAGCAGCGACGGGACGCAGTGGGAACTGTCTGAGAGATTGATGCTTGCAGTGTCAGATTGTTGCTCGAGGCTGTACAAAGGAATTTGGTCACGGAAATGGAAATGTTGAAGCGCAGCACAGAAATGAAATGTTTATGATTGTGTGAATAATGATCTCTGGAGCTGCGTAGAGGGGTTTAGGACAGCTTGTGCTTTATTTGTCTCTGCCGACGGCGAATGGAAAATGATAACTGGGACGCAGGAAGTATAAGTGTTCACATTCAATTAAAATTGTGTCAGCATGCTTCTTAGTTTTTGATTAGGTGAGCGTCACTATATATTCTTCAAGTTTGGGATTCGAACAAGCTACGAACCATTAATATGAAATTTTGTGAGTTGAGCTTTAGCATTAGCTTTCTGGTAATGTCTCATGAATGCCATCTCAGGGGATTGATCAGTAACTGACACAACATGTGCTGCAACAGGTGTTTAGTGCGTTAGCCTGCAGGACGCGGCTCGGGGTTTCCTGTAGAAAGTCCCATCTGTTATACAGGGATTATGTTCAGTCTTCCTGTCAATGGGTAACGCGAGTCTCTTCCGAAAACCTGAAACGAAGCTAGCAGTGTTTGCGTGCTTATGCTGAATTATTATGAATGCTTATGTCTATATGGAGCTCATTTGACCGAAATCTTTCAGGCTTTTGCTTAAATGCTTGAAATTAGTTTAGTAAGAGTAAATTGTGTAAAAATGTTTAATTTAATCTTTCATTTAATTTAAAACATAATTAGAACTCTATTTTTAGAAGTTGGCTTAACTTTTTGTGTCTAGAAAATAGATTTTTTTAAATGAAAAAAAAAAACTAATTATTATGACTATTATTTTAACAGATAAAGGTAATACTGAAGGTAGATTTTTATTGGCCTGGGTCAGGGATATATATATATATATATTAGTGCTGTCAAACAAATTAATTGCATCCAAAATAATTTTTTCTCTTAACATAAGATATGTGTGTGAAATGTATATATTTATTATGTAGATATAAATGCATGCATATATTTAAGAGAAATATGTTTATATGGTTAGATATTATATATATATATATATATATATATAATATATAATATAATATAACTATATGAATGTAAATATTTTTAAGATGTATATATATATGTGTGTGTATTTATATAACCATAATAAATATACACAGTAAAAATATATTTATATATTATAATGATGATAATAAAAAAAAAATAATAATAACAACAGTAATGTTGTGCCCAGGCTCACTGGTTATATAGATACGGTGCACAAAGCTGTCAGTAAAGTCATTCTTCATAATTGTTTTTCTTCATGGAGCAACGCTTCTCAGCTTCACCTGTTTTTCAGTTGTGAATTTGTTGTGCCGTATTGATTTTAGAGTGCTTTTATATTGGCAGCTCCAATTTTCCACCAGTTTCATGAGTCAAGATCCCCAATTATCTGATTCCCCATCAGCAACCAAACCAGCGTATAAATCTCTCCCACAGGTGTGTCAGGATTCAACTAACATGAACTCTTCGTCAGAGCCTTCAGGCAATTAAAAAGGCACATATACCGTGGAAGACATTTACTAATATTAAACTCGGGCCTGTGGCCGTCTGAACAGACAGAGCTGGGAGGAGGAGATCTTGTAGTAATTTCACATGTCATTGGTAGACCTGTCCAATGGAGTGAATTTATTATTTGGTTCAATTACCTGTGCTCTGTAACCTATGTGATTTACTACAACACAGCTGGCTGTGGCCATAAATCATTCCTATGAGCCACAGACCTCTGCTGAAACCAGCCAGGGCAGGTGTCATCTGTATACCAGCCTGGAAATATACAAACCGTCTGACCACTAACAGCTAAGGCTTTATTAAACAGTCTGGATGACTGCGCCATTGCTTTGTTTGTTTGTTCCAATATTGTTTTTTAACTGGTTTATGACCATTGATCAATGAGAAAGGTTAGCTTCACATAATGAAGCCTGAGCACTATGTAATCACATAAATAATGCTCACATTAATTATTGCTTTGGCAAGCATCCATATGACTATTGATCATAAAATTCACATTTTACGCCTTTGTAGTGATGTTTTCCTATTGAATATGCCACATTTGTTGTTTTTCCCACTTTAAGTCTTTTAAGTTCTTCTTTATGTGTTTCATAGTCTGTATCTGAGCGATCAGCAAACTTCAGCATTACTTCTTTTCTACAGGCCCTCATGATATTGATAGTACTTTATGTACTCTGTAATAGCCATAATAAATTTTGTACAGTGTAATAGGACTCACAAACTCAGACAGACTAATGTTCAATTGGTCCTGAACTGAACTGAGGCACAGAGGCTATTTTAGATTACTCAATGTGAGCACCGAGAGAACTGACCATTTGTCAGGATAACCTCCTTTGAACTTGAGACATAATTGAACATATTTCTGAAAAGGCTTGAAAAGAGTTGCACGCAGAATACCGATTCATTTTAGGGAGTTAATTTATTTGGATTGATTCTTTTGAACTGCCTCGTTTGAATCATTAAACTGAATTTCCACATTTCTGTGTGATGATTTTTATTTTATTTAATTTTTATTAGGGCTGTCAAATTTTTTAATCAAATTATTTAGGATTTTCAGTGGATTAATCAGGATTAATCACTATTTGCAACTGCACCTGAATTTAGATCAAGAACAACGCACTTTAATTCAGCGTAAGCGGCGCAGCAAAAATAGACTCAGGGCCGAAACTATCGCGTGCGCCACTGGCGCTTCTGCTCTACTCCTGCTACGCGGTGCCGCACCGCCTTTACCAAAGCTTTCACAAAGCCGCTGTCAGCAAGACTCACTTTGACACTTCTCTGGAGCATGTGAGCGACACAGTTCATGTGTTTATAGTGTGTAAGACAAATTGCGGCAACCATGTTGCGTGCACTGTCAGTTCCAATGGTTGTCGTTTTGCCCCCACTTACATGCAACAGACAGGAACTGTTCTTTAAAGCCTCTGCAAAATGACGCTCATCAGTTTTTAATACAGCCAGCGTAAAAGACTTCAGTTTTCAGTTTTACATCAAAAATTGATGTAATTAACAACGAAAAATAAATAACGCCGTTAACGAAAATTTTTATTATTATTTTATTTGATATAAATCCAATGTATTGTATTTAATTAAAATTATTATTTATTTATTTATTATTATTTAATATATAATTTTTGGTAGATATTAATCTCATCAAATACTGATGTTTATTTGAATATCTCTCAATATTTTTCTAGTCATAAGAAACACATCTTGTGGATTTTCTTCTGCTTCTGCTACAAGTCAATGCAAAAATTCTAAATGCATATAGCCCTGCCCACAAACTCACAGTATTAGCTGTCGTTCACTCAAATAAAAATATTTAAGCCAGTGCTGTCAAACGAATAATTGCGATTAATCGCATCCAAAATAAATATAATGTGTGTATATACATGATATATGAGTGTTTACTATGTACTGTTTATTGTTTATAAATACACACTCATACAGTTTATATTCTGAAAATATTTAACAAAATTTAAATATGCGACAACAGTAATTTTAACGTAACAAAAATGACATACATCACCTTTAAAACCCTAAAGCTCAGAAGTTGCATCGAATTTCATCTAAATGAGCAGGATGTCTACTTCAGCTCCTATACAATAGCGATTGGCGTCTGTCCTCACAGGTGAGTGTGCATGTCTGGTCTCCAGCACACTTTAGTGTGGTTTATTCGCAAGACAAGATTACTTTCACATACGTACTGAGTTACAGTCATGAACCTGGCAACCACGTAACCATACACTGCCCAGAATACTCCCCCTATCATTAGGACACACTGAAGTGCACTAAGTGGTGTCGTGTTGTAATGCCAGTGCTAGTTCATTGTGGTCATCTTTTAGCATGGTAACTATTCCGGTTAAGATGTATAGAGTTGAACAACTAGTGTAGCCTTTCACCTTTGCCCTGACCTGGTCTTTTCAATCTCGGTCTCAATGGCTATCGAATGGACTAAGATGAAGCCACAATGGCTGATTGGAGCTTGAGAGCCCGTTGATATGAGTCCATGAGTTGATGGTGGATCAGATAAACCCTGTCTCCCACTTTCTCCTCATACCTCGATGGGGGGCACTGAAACTAGACCCCCGGACATGCACCGGAGGAGCTGGAGATATGAGGCTCATTGTTCAAAGAGAGTAGAAGGGTTTATCTTCAGTTGGAATGGCGACCGTGTTGGTTTTACTTGAGTGTTTAATCAGACAGGTCTTCAGCACCAACATCAGCGCCCTCGGTTTTAACCTTGTGTTATCTTAAACAAACTTTAAGATTAGAAAGTTCTTCATTGATGTTTGTGGTTAATGTTGATAATGGTGCAGTGTAGCGCGTTCTGTCCTCCTGATTTCTAATAAATCAGCACTCCCTAATAATGTCCAAGTATGTTGTCCTGAGATGTTTACAATTGCTCTTTAACGCTCTCTGTGTAGTGTAAAGTAAAGTATTTATTTGATAAAGCACATAATTGCAGAATAAACCAATCAGACTTAATACACACAGTGGTCTCTTATAACTCACTCACCTTATTTTTGAGCAATAATAGCATTTTTCTTTCTTTTTTTCTTGCTTTCAGAAGAAAAAAACGAAAACACTTTTGATAACTTTGCCTAAAACTTTGCATACTGCATTATAAAGGGTTATTAAATGGTATAATGCATACCAAATTAGAATTAGAACCAAATGTAACATGCATAGTACAAGCATGAATTGATAAGTGCTATAAAGTATTAACTGTTGTTATAATAGTTCATCCAATTGTACAATGCAACATAAAGTTCATTAGGCATAATTAATGCATTAAGACCCGGTTTCACAAACGGGGCTTAGCTTAAGCCAGTTAAATTAAGAGATTTAAGCAACTTTTACAAAAAACGCATTACAGGTGTGCATCTTAACACAATGACACTGACATGTTTTAAGATATGTCAGAGCAAGATATTTTCATCTGAGACAGCTCAAACATGCAATTTAGTCTGGGACTAGCTTAAGCCTTATTTGTGAACCTGGGGGCAAAAATACTATTATTATCCACTATAGATAAAGGCTTTAAGCAAAGGGTAATACATTCACATATATATGGAGAAAACAAAATTTCCACTGATAACCAGTGTTGGGTAATTACTGATTACTGATTACCCCTTTTAAAAGTAATAATGGCACTGTTCTTTTTACTTTATTTCAAAAGTAATTAGTAATTAGTTACAAAATTATTTAAAAATTCAGCTCACACCTTCCCGATAAATATTTGTTTTAACACAATAAGTAAATGCATAATGAATCTTTCACAATGCCTGTAATCCGTGTGTTAAAATGAGAGGATTGGAGAGCATGCACTTTTCAGCACTCTATTGCTCAACGCTGCAAACAGGTGTTATGCATACAGGTGTTCATATACCTTTTTTTTTTAGCAATAGATATTTTATGCTTATTATTTATATATTTCTATTGTGCGGGTGTCCCGTAAATAATATTGTTCTCTCGCATCCAGCTCGCACGAGTTTCTACACGCAACACACACACACACACACACATGTTGGTTTTTATGATTTATGGGGACTCTCCATAGGCGTAATGGTTGTTATGCTGCACAAACTGTATGTGATATTGCCCTACACTGACCTTAAACCTACCCCTTATAGAAAACTATGTGCATTTTTAGATTTTCTAATACCTACAGTATGTCATACTCATCATACAAATTTGTGTCCTCATAAACCTAATAAACATGCACACAAGCGTCTACCCGTGATGCACACATACGCGCACACACACGGGTCTACCCGCACCCACCCATTTCGTCTGCGCCGCACTACACCCTTTTTACAATCTAGATTATAAAACACTGCAACCTTGGCTTAGTAACTAAACTGTAATTATTGTTTTGGAAATGTAATTATAACGCATTAAATTACTCTGTTACTAAAAAAGTAATTTAATTACACGCGCTACTGCCCAACACTGCTGATAACTAATCAGAGAGTATAAGAGCAAAGTGTTTCCTGGATTTATGTTGTCTCTTTATCATAGCAGCCACCCTAAAACAGCCTTCATAAAAATAGAAATATCCTTGAAAAGATTTATTCAAAAGTTTGACTGACAGTCTCTCTGGAGTAGGGGCCGCTTTTCTCTACTTCTCTTGTAAGAGCTCCTGGGCCTGTTGAAGCTCTCTATTGTTAGTCAGAAAGAGAGAGAGGTGGGTGTGCTGGTTTCCCCTCCCCTTCGGCTCTTTCTACCCCTCCTCCTCGGCCCTCACTATGGACCATCAAGTCTGCAGGCCCATAGTCTCCTGGAAGACGCACTCCTCTTCCAGTCTTCCCCACTTCTGAGGCCTCTTCTGGGGCAGACAATGGAAGTGGTGCATCAGGTTGGACATCAGCTATCTCCATTTGGGATATCCGAGTGTCTGTCAGGTAATTCTGCTGTTGAATTGTGTGCAGTGCTTTTGAGGTGCTAGAACGGTTTACTAAATTTGCTACAAGTATCAAAATTTGCATTCACAATGGAGTGTGACAACATAAATAATTTAGGTTTTTAGGTTTGTGAGCGCTCACAGATGCCAGAGCAGTTTTATTTGTAGCGATAAGCACATTTGCGCCTTTTGTGTCTGTCTGAGTGAGACATTATTTATGTGTTTAGACAATTTCATGAACAATAAGTCTTTGCTTTCTTTCACGCTCAGTTTCTGTGTTTCTTCATCATGATGCTCTCAGATGTGTTGATGGATCTCAGCTGTCTCGAAGAACCTCAGATGCTCTCTGTAAAGCATGTATTGTGCAACCCATTAATATTTGCTTGACATCTCCACGAATAGTTCTTAGCAGCTCCCTTTAGGCTTTTAAAACCTCTTCATGGTAGCTGAGAGGAGTTCAAGTTCGACCAGGATGTATGAAATATGTTATGTCTATCCTGTGCAAACAATGCTATACAGCAATTGTCCTTTTTCCTGCCAACTCCTTGTGCTTCCTTCTTAGTGTGCTGTGAGCATCTAAATTAAACATTTGTGGTGTTTCATAATGCAGTTTTGAGAGGAACATAAGAAAGTAAATCATTATCTGTATCTTTGCATTGTTGGTGAAACCGCAAAATAATTCCCATGTAACAATGGGCTTATTTATGTGGCTGTTTTGTTAATAAAATGGCTGTTGATCTTTGGGATTAGTGAAGGCAAAGATGGGAAGGCACATAATGGAGCGTTTAAGGGTGAGGGGGCGTTTCTGGAGAAGGTATGTGACAGTAATTGCTGCTCACTATAACCCTTTTGTTTGGTTCCACCTGGTTTGGGCCGTCTTATAGCTCAGGTCACTCATTAAAGAGCAGACGAGATCATATTTGAGGAGTCGCTGAACCATAGACATGCACTACATAACAATATATATACATGCCATCACAGTTTTAGTCTTTCTTTTAGAGTCTCTCGCGGTCACCAAGGCTGCATTTATTTAATAAAAAAAAATACAATAAAAACTGTAAAATTGCTAAATAATTTTACAATTTGAAATAAATGTATTGTATTTGAATATATTTAAAAATGTAATTTATTCTTGTGATGCAAAGCTGCATTTTCTGCATAGTATTCAGTGCCACACGATTCTTCAGGAATCATTCTAAAATGCTGATTTGCTGCTCAAGAAACATTTCTTGTTATCGTCGATCTTGAAAACTGTTGTGCTGCTTATTATTTTTGGGTAACCACCATCTATAGCTTTTTTCTGGGTGTTTGAGGATTTAAAAAAAAAACTGCATTTGTTTATTTGAAGTAGAAATCTTCAAAAAAAATGTCATTTAAATGATCAATTTAATGCATCCTTGCTAAATAAAAGTGATTATTTCTTTAAAAAATACTACTAAAGCCTTTTAAATAGTAGTGTAAATATAAAATGAATGAAATATAAATAAAGCATTATACTTATCAACATTGTCAGCATTTTTCACTATCTTGTATAGATTTTATCTGCTTTTTGTTATGCATTACGGAATTGTATTCTAAGGGAGTAATGCTCCCTTAAAAATGTGGTCTATTCTGAAGGAGTGTTCCGATTTTGGCGCAGATCCTCTGTCCAGAGCCTCAGGTCTCATTGCTTTTGTTATTCCCATCAAACTGCACTCTGCTTCCTGTCAGAGTCCTGTGGTTGTCTAGTCGCTTCAGAAGAGCCCGTCTGCCCATCGCTCCATGCCATCAGTGGCAGATGGTGTGGGTTTTGAGTTGTTAAAGTCTCAGGGTACCTCAAACACAGACACTGACCCAGAGACTGTCTGACTGCAGCTCCGACCCTTTTATTTCACAGCAGTCAGAGCCAGACTCTTAAAGACTTTAATTAGAGGATTGTCAAGGAAGACTTCCCTTTTTCTTTGATCCAATATTAACGTAAAAAACACCTATTATCATCTATTATTTTTAAATATGTACCTGCACACACACACACACACACACACTTTTATATATGTACAGACACATATATATAGTCGATTTTGCTGCCTTCGGCCAGAAGTGATATTTGTAAAGGTCAGTAGATTAGGGATGGGAATGGAGGAACTTCTCACAGTGGACAACAGAATAGCACCATTTACTTGGGAGATTGAAAACACCACCTATGGAGATATAATCCTGTTTATTGGTCAAATCTCCTGACAAGCATGAAGTCTCCCTGCTATCTTTCTCTTTCATCGTTGTACTTGGTTTATCTCCTGTTATGTTTTCCCAGAGAGAAGTGTGAGATTGACATAGTGCCTTTGATTGGATTTACTGACGGAAACAATGGCTTGTGTTATCTGTGCAGCTGATTGGTGGAGAGCAGGGACTGTGATTAGCCAATCATTCACCTTATCTGACCTACATATACCTACAAACCCTTTGGCAAGAGTGAATAAAAACCATGTGGTTTACAGGGTAATATATATTTTTTGTGTCAAGTGGCAATATATATTGCCCAAGTGTCAATTCAACAAGTAATCAGCGTCAAAGTGCCGCCACACTAGGATCTGAGCAAGCAGAATTATCTGTGATCCTGGACAACCATAAAATTGTAATTTTACAAAAATAAAATAAAAGTAATAATTAATAATAATAATAAAAATATGTTTTATTTAATACATATATTCATGTGTGTGTGTGTGTGTATATATATATATATATATCAAAACATATTTAATATAATTAAATGGGTCATATATGGATTTTAAAATAAATGTTTGTTTGTTAATGGTTATGATTATTTAGTCATATTAATGTTAATTAATTAGAAATAGACCAAGCAGGATTGCTTTGAACCTGCAGTGATTTTGTACAACAGGATAAATAATAAATATGTATTCAAATAAAATATATTTATTTATATACAAATATTTCTTTTTATATATTTTCTATTTTGTTAAAATAAAATTTATTACTATTTATCATACTTTATTATTTATAAAATGTGCAAGTGATTATATAGTGATTTTTTTTTATCATATTCACATTAATGAACTACACTTATGCAGTGTGATCTAATGTTACACTAGTGTTTAGTGTTTATGAATAAATATAAATTGATAATTCATTAAATTCTTAATCCTTTTATTACATTAATCTTAATGTACAATTTACATTTAATGGACGTCTAGTGTGACTTCACCTTTAGAAAAGCAGTTTTCTTCAAAAAATCAAAACATTATTAAGTTTACATAAACCGAGGATGTTACTGCCATGTCTGTTCAGCTGCTAGATCAAAAATGGATGCACTAACTCTCTCAATCATTCATAATAAAAAGCACAGAGTCAAATGCTTTGCATGTTAATCAAGTGCTGGATTTATTCCATGACTTTCTAAGATCTGCTTTCCAAATAGCTGTTATCTTCTGACAGCTGCTTAGGCTGCTGGACAGGCAATACATCAAATTCCCATCAATTATGTTTCATATTTATCACAACGGTGAGTCCAGATCTGCTGTATTCACTTTCAGCTATTGCAAGAAGAGGGTGGTCTCTGTGCACAAACGATAAGCTTTCCAAATCACAACCTGTTTTTCTTTTTTCATAATTAAATGTGTATTATTAGACATTCTACACGCAGTAAGCAATGAAATAGTTGTATGCGCTTTGACTAATAGAGACGTGTTTACTGCGTAAGCCTTGACATTGGTTTTAAATCTAAGTCAAGATTGTTAGACCCGAACACAACAGACTGTTTGTGAGTTTGTCTAATCCTTCATTCCGCTCCTTATCAAGACTGTTTTACGAAGGTCATGATCTGCAACTGCAGTAGCTGAGGTCCAATGACGTTATGCTGAATAATCTACTGCGATATGATATCGGTATGACAGTAAAAAGAATTGATTCGGTGTGTCGCTGGACTTCATGCAACAGCATCAATCATTCATGCCACATTAGCGCTAGGAGTCCCTTAGAGCTCGTAAGCACTGCAATAGGACTGAGACTTGGAAAGAAAGAGCAGAGAAGGTGAAATATGTTTTGTTTGCAGGAGTCATGGAACCAAGGCTTGCTAGCTCATACTAGGAAATGACTGTAAACAATCTGCCTCATTCCTTTGCCACGGCAACAGAGGTGATTCCCTGACAACAGACAACAGTAAACAGTATCAAGCAACCCCCTGCAGAACTAGTAAAGACCATAGACATGTATAGACGCCCCGTTGGACCATTCCAGGCATGTAAATGCAGCCGCCATGTTGGAACTGTGAACTTGATGCCATTCACCATACTGTAGGTTCACACAGAGCCGTTGAGCCATTCTGTGCAGGTTTGTGGCATCCTTTGAATATTCAGGGATTACTGTGGTAAATGACGTCAAGTCAGGACCCTCTAACACTTTTTCTTTTTTTTAACAGGTTTTCTTTAAAGGGGTCATACAAACCCAGTTTTCCACAAGCTAATATTGATTATTTAGGCTCTTAATAAAAAGTTTGTTATAGAAATATAGTTTGTTTTAAAATTTCTTAAAGATAGTTTTTAAAAGGCTAATTTTACCCTGTCATAAACAGCTCTTTCGAAATCACTCTGTTCTATGTACTTGCCCTTTAAATCTTCACGAGCTCCGTTGACTCCGCCCCTCTTTTCCGGAGGCTCTCAGATGATCTTTTTTTAGCCGTATTCATAGTGAAACTTGCTAATTAGCACATTATTAGGAAAGGCGATTTTCAAAGATTCATTAAA
>JAUCNO010000425.1:13708771-13720417 GCA_032353835.1 Enteromius viviparus
TAGTTTTCCCAGGAGGTCTCCCATCCAGGTACTGACCAGGCTCAACCCTGCTTAGCTTCAGTGGGCAACCAGGCTTGAGCTGCAGGGTGCAATGGCTGTGAATGAAATATAGTAAACAAGTACGGTATCATTAATGCCTAAATTGACTCCTCCAAGTCCAAGTTTACTCTTGCTCCAGTAACAAATCGAAGTGAAAAGATGCAGTTGACAGTGACAGCTTTTTTTATATCTTCTGAAACTTGTTCCACATACTTTCACTTTATATTAAAACTCATAAGCGTGCCAACTTTAGATAAAAATAGATTTGCTTTCTTCTCAGATGCCTGACATTACAATGAAGCAGATTCTAAATCTGGAATATGCACCCAAGTATTCACATTAGAAAGACAAATTCATAATTTTAACACCTCCAGGTTTTTTTATTTTGTCTTTTTCTCATTTCCATGTTTCTCGTTGTGCAGTTTTCCAAATGACCCATTTACCATTTAGTAGATGTTTATCCATTATTTGCCTGAAAGTGCAGTTATGTTTAAACATAATGACCCTTCACATTACCCTTAAATGTACACTTTCTCACTTAGAAAAAGCTTTCTCTGCACTTCCACAATGCCAAATGCTGCAGACAACACCAGCAGCTGTGTCCCCGGTTAATTTAGCAACAACTGTCAATGCTCCACAATCATGTTGTCAGAAAGAGAAAGCACACTGCATATTTATCACCGTTCATATTTAGATCTTACTGGTGTCTGAAGCAAGGTGATAATTATGAAGGGTTAATATACAGCATATGCATGCAACGGTTACATTATACACATGCCTGCTATTCCTGTCCAGCCCAAGAATCAATAAATCTGTAAATAAAGCTTGTTACGGGAGTGTCACAAGCCTGATCAGTGACGTGCTAGTGCTTTCTTTGATTTAGCACCAGCTTCCTGTTACTCATCATTTGATCCACAGGGATACCGATACATGGACACCCACAATCAGTCATTCACAAGTGCCCTACACTGTTTTTACACATATTTTCAATTATATGAAATCTTTTATATTAATATGTCTTTTCTTTCCATCTTTCTCTGCAGTAACACAGACGTTCACACCGTGGCATCTTTGTTGAAGCTGTACTTAAGAGAGCTGCCCGAGCCAGTCATCCCGTTCTGTAAATATGAAGAGTTTCTGGCCTGCACCAAACTCCTCAGCAAAGACCAGGATGCAGTGAGTCGTCTCTTATTGACCATCACATTGCAAGCATATAATCCTGTTGTAAAAACTTGGTGGCTGTAACATGTCTCATTACTCAAGGGTGCAATGGTTTTCTTCAAACGCTTGTGTTAATAATGAAGAAACTGACCAAATTTGCAGCTCAAAAAACTACTTTATTTTTTATTTGCGCTTGTTATTTTGCATTGTTTATTTTTAACTGAGCTACACAATTACCGAAGTCAACAGAACGTAAAGGATATTGTTTTGTTTTTTCAGTCAGATAATGAGCCTCACTGTAGACTTTTTGCTGACCTTTTTAGCCCCCCTCCTTTTGCTGTTTCTCATGTTTGAGTTCGGTTCCCACCAGCAGACTGAGAGAATGGCAAATGACTCATCCCAGTATTCTCCTGCAGTCGTCTTTCATCTTGCATGCATCAATTCCTTACTTTCGCTGAGCCTGAAGAAGAACGGGTTGACCCGGAGGAAAAGAAACAGGTTCATTCTGACTCGCGTGAATCACCCGCGCCAGCCAGCGGCTTTTGAATGGTTTCAGGATAGATTCAAAGTGCAAGACGGGGTCTTGCAACACTGAATTTAATTTACTGCCCTGAGGTTTTGAACGAGATGCGTACCTCTGAGAGTCCCTCAAGTGTGGTGCACACAAAGAATCGCTGTACCATGTCAAATGACGCAGAAGCTGTACTAGACCCATTTGTTTTTGAGAAATAGCTTTCTCATGTGCTGCAGCAAAGTCATTTTTATCAGAGAGCCTGCAGGGAAAAGACATATCGACCATGATAAAAACAGATCTGGAATTGAGCGCATCATTAAATCTAGACCGTCATCAATTGTTACACTCACTGACCCATGTCTAGACGAATAGCGTAGTAATAACGAAATAAATTGCAATATGAATATTTAAAGTCAATTAGGAGGACTTTTAAAAGCAATGGGATAGGTTTAATTGCTTTTTCATTCAGTACATCTTTTAATCATGCATATTAGTCCAGATCATTTAAAATTGAATTACTATAATCAGTTTAAACAAAGGCATACATTTGTGTTTCTTTTTATCCCGGATGAATATTTTTTAATCTCTCTCTATACAGGGAATGAAGGAATTAAGAAGGCAAGTAGAAGGTCTACCTCCGGTAAACTACAATCTGCTTAAATACATATGCAAGTAAGTGATTTTGTATTTTATTCCATTCAGCTGTGGCTTTTCACAAAATATTATTTTAAAAAGCATTAATAGTTTTGTGCAATAGTCAATGAATCAATTGATAAATCGACAAATTCCCGCAATTTTATCAATTGATTCATTTAAAAACCCTGATCCATTCAGGAACAAGGCAAGTCACTGTCTGAGAGTCACTGAGTCAATTCAATTAGTTGAATCAACCAAAAACCTTGCTAAAAATGCATTTATGAACAAAGCAACTGGCTTTAAGTGAGTAACTGAGTTCATTTACTCAATTAATTCATTCAAAAAATCTGATGCACTCAGGAACAAAGCAAGTCACTGTCTCTAAGTGAGTCACTGAGTCAGTTCAGTCAGTCGATTCATTCAAAAACACTTCTGTATTGAAGCACTAAATGAGTGACTGTCTTTGAGTGAATTGATCAAGCCATTTAATCATTTCATTCAAAAACACTGATTCATTTGTGAATGAAAAAAGTGAAACACTGATGCATTCAAGAATTAAATAAGTTTCTTTTTTCGAATAAGTCCATCAATTCAGCAGCACTATAAAAAAATTATAAAAATTGTATACTAAATAACTTGCATACACAATATACATTTTAAAGTTCTGAAAACATTTTTTTTGGCATTGGATTCATTTGTTGTGAAATTAATTTATATTTGTTTGCAACAATCAAGTTCAATTTCATTTATTTATTTATTTATTGCTACACATTCAACCTTGTGCATACAGTTTCTGAAATCTCAGTTGTAACATTAAGACCCCTCTTTCTTGTCCAGGTTTTTGGATGAAGTTCAGTCCTACTCAGGTGTGAATAAAATGAGTGTACAGAATCTGGCCACAGTCTTTGGGCCAAATATTCTAAGGCCAAAGGTTGAGGACCCAGTGACTATAATGGAAGGTAGGTCTTCACATCTCTCATTCCAAAAATCTCTGGATCTGGAATACGTTCAACATTTGAGTAATCTATTTGCCATGTGTTCAGGCACAGTACTGGTCCAACAATTGATGGCTGTTCTGATTGGCCACCATGATGTTCTTTTCCCACCTGACGAGGACCATACCACCACTCTGGAACTGGTTAATAATAACAATAATGAGATGCAGAAACGGCCTACGAATGGTCAGATTCAAAACAAAGAGAACAATAACACCAGTGGAGTGCGACAGTGCACTTGGGATGCTCCAGAATCACCCAGCCGGGCTCCTCTGGACAATGGCTCTCCTCGTTCAGGCTGTCCACGTAATAGTTTTACTGGACAGCGATTTGAGGTGGCCCGGAGTCCGCCACTCTCTGTGAAAAAAAACCCAGCGTTTAGCAAAGGGAGCGGGATTGTCACCAACGGATCGTTCAGTTCGTCTTCATCGTCCTCAGGAGACGCCAATCAGGAGAAAAGTCAAACTCTACCAAACGTGGGAACCCTTCATGCCCGTCGGACGGGTGCGATAAAAGGCTCAGGCACCAAAATGGGCATCCAGAATGGCATTGTTCGAATGGGCGTGTCCAGCGCAGATGTGACAAATGGGACTCTAAATGGACGGAATGGACTCTGGGTGCCCAACGGTCACGTCACGATGCGTGAGGCTAAAAGTCGAGAAGCCGAGCACCAGCAGAACCGTCTGTCCACGTACGACAACGTCCATATCCACCAGCAGCAGATGGTGCAGCCCAGTCTGAGCAGCAGCTGTGAGGACAAACAGAGCGTGGATAGCGCCACATGGTCCACTTCGTCCTGTGAGATCTCTCTACCGGAAAACTCCACTTCTTGCCGCTCCTCCACGACTACGTGCCCAGAGCAGGACTTCTTTGGAAGCAACTTTGAAGATCCTTTGTTGGATGGGCCGGTGCAGGACAACAGACTAACGGTGGATGATAAGGAGCAGCGGACCAGTAACGGAGGAGGCCGGGGAAGCAGGGGAACCAGCAGCAGCGATAACAGCGATACGTTTGCCGCCACGAATGGACCGACCAATCACAGTGCACTGCACAGCCTGGTGGCCAGTCTCAAACAGGAAATGCTCAAGCAGAAGAACGAATACGAGGCCAGGATCAAGAGGTGAGAGTCATGTTCAGTCATAAAATTAATTAGTGATGTTTTTATTCACAGTTTTAATAAAGTTGGAGGATTTATTTATTTATTTATTTTTTCCACTAAATGTTTTCAGAATTCTTTTTAATGGAAATGTAAAGTCAGTTTCTATTTCTGTATTTTAAAGTGATTTTTAGTAAAATAGAACAAGGTAACTAAAATAAAATGTTGGAAATACCAATAAATAAGTTAATAAACAAAAAAAATTATTTACCTAAATGTACAAATACACTCTTCATTGTGGTAGAAATATGAGATGTGGCATTGTATGATTTTTAACAATTTATTTGGGAATAAGTATTTGATTACTTGCTTGACAGAAAGTATTAACTTAAATGTTTCATTTTTTTTCTCATTAATGTACACACAGCACCCTATATTGACAGAAAAACACACAATTGTTTAAGTTTTTGCAGATTTATTAAAAAAGACAAACTGAAATATCACATGGTCATAAGTTTTCAGACCCATTGCTCAGTATTTAGTAGAAGCACTCTTTTGAACTAATACAGCCATAAGTCTTTTTGAGAAAGATGCTACAAGTTTTTCACATCTTCCCTGTAGTCTGGAACTTCGGAATCTAGAGTTGGAGACAGTGATGGCTAATCTACATGAAGAGCTGGACCAGGAGAAGAAGAAATACACCATGGTGGAGATCAAGCTGAGGAATGCAGAGCGAGCCAAGGATGATGCAGAAAAGAGAAACGAGATGTTGCAGAAAGAGATGGAGCAGTTCTTTTCCACCTTTGGAGACCTGACCGCAGACCCGCGACAGCCCGACAGAGCCAACACCATCTGGATCCAGTGAGCCGTTAACGGTCTACCATTAACTTTACATCGTGTGGGCTTGTGTTCAGACAGAATGGGACTAAATCAGGTTCGACACGGCTGAGAGAAACCCATTGAGCCAAATTTTCAGAACTGAACGTGGACCAGTTGTTGGATTGAAGCAGAGGATGCAGTTTGGATGTTAAAATGAAAGATGATTTTCAAACCAAAAGAAGGCAATTCTGTCCTGAGAGCGAATAATAAGAGGAACTCTTGACAGTCGAAGTTGAATGTGAGAGAATGAATCATTACATGATTAAACATTAAGTTTTAGAAGGACTGAAAGGAAGACAGAAGCACGAATGTCACTCCTATTTCTTCTTGTGATCCAACCAAATGTGTCCTTGAGCTGTCATGTGTCCTCTTGTGTATATAAAGGAGAAACAATGTCAAAAATTCCACAATGAAAAACAAATGTCTGTATAAATGCAAATTAATGTTTAATGTACTGATATTTAAACAGAGAATTCTCAATGTGTTACATATAAATTTTATATCAAGGCTTTTCCTTGCACTTAAAGCATACGAGTTGCTATGTTGTTTTTCAGTATGGTACGTTATGAGATGCGGCATATATAATGGTTCAGATAAAATGTAAGGTGTTTTTAGTGGATAAAATTGATGACGAATCAGTTTTTTTGCTGTGTCACAGCGTTCTCCACATGACCAAAATCAAGTAGACCTGTAAATACTTGTGAAAACACAGCACACGCTCAGCCTGTCTTTGTCATTTGTGCCTGTCTCACATCATTTGCTTGCAACGGTGCTAGATGGGAGGAAGTGTGTTAAAATGAAGAGCGAGATGGGGTTTGTTCATCTCTCGAACCCTTTGGGGTCATTTGCCTTGTTGCAATTGTCCATGCTTCTACTGTAGCTTGATGCATTCAGTGAAATGCAATGAAATTAAATTATGTGACCTCATTTAAACATGTCTTAAATTGTGTTGTCATTGCGCTCAATCACACATGAAATCTGCGGGCGGTCTGAAATTTACAACTACTTCAATAAGACTAAAAGCATCACAAACAAATCTGGACAAATGTCCTAAAAATATGTTGTCTAATCATTATGATTATTTAAGAGAGAAACAACTGCATTTGTGTATAAGCAGGTGTGGAAAAATGGGTCCTCACTAAAAGATGCAAGAATATATTTTCAAACCTGCATGGAAGTTATGAAAGGGTTACATTTGACTACATTCCAAGTCATTTTTTTCTTTTTACAAACTAACACGTCCTCTAACACATAAAATCAAATCTCATCTGCAATCAAGTCACACTTGATACTGTATGTCACACATGGACACCAAACACAAGTGCAGCTGTAGGATCTTTCTGATGTTTAATGGTATGTTGCAAAAAAAAAAAAAAAAGTTTTGGGACAGTGCTTTTTTAGTGTAATTTATATACTAAAATTGTATTTATTAAAAATTTAGTTTTTATTTATTTTAATTAATTACATATAGTGAATTGATATTACTCAATACTTAAATTTATAATTACATTTTTCTAATTTTTAATCTTATTGTCACAATGAGGTATGTGAAGCGTGGGAGTTCAAGTGCAAAGGGATTTTATTCCAGCTCAGGGTCATACATTCAACGTCAGAACCGGCAAACGGCGTTGTAAGAGGCAGAGACAGAAGAGTAAACGATAAACAGAGCAAAGGGTCGAAATACCAGGGTAAACAGAGTCCGTGGGGCGAGGCTAAGGCAGTAATCCAGGAACGGGTAGAAGTCAGCAACAGGTAATCCAAACAGCAAGAAACACGGAGAATGAAACACGGGGGGAAAAAAACAGGGTTGACAGAAAACAACCCTCTTTTAAATCCAAAAAGCAAGAAACACGGAGAATGAATCACGGGGGGGAAAAAACAGGGTTGACAGAAAACACTGACACCATAACAGAACGACAATGATCCCTGACAAGACAAACAAACAGACTGGTATTTACAGGTGGGACTGATTGAATGATGAACAAACTAGAACAAACTGTGGGGAGAGGTGCATGCTGGGAAATTGAGTCCGGACATTAAAACAGACACAAAACACGGAGTACATAGAAAGTTGGAGTATCATACACAGTCTTTAGTTGATAGCTCCAGCTGGGCGTGACATTTATATTAATATTTATTCATTGAATTTAGTTTTATTTGTGGCCTCCCTTTATTGGTAATGTTACTTCGCCTAGAGCAGGGTGTCATAACGTTATGGGGGCTCGTCTATAAGGTTAGTAAATTGGTAAGATAATTTGGTTGATAAAGGTAATGGAATGAGTTTGGTTAATATTTAGTATGTAATCTTTTTGGATTATTTTGGGGAGAGTTTGCGTAAATGCTACACTTGAGTTTTTGAAGTGAATAATTTTGGCTGGGACTGGAGAGAAGGAAATGTTTTGAAGCTTTGGAGCAGACTTTTTTTGGGAAGGCTTTTTGTACATGACCAGAGGTAAGTGACATTTCACTTTAAATGCCAAGAAGTGATAGACTGTCAGAGCCACATACACTCCTGTGTTAGGCTGTAGAGCGATCAACATTTTTGTTTTATTTTGTTATTTTAGTTTTTTGGTTTTGGTACATTGGACGCGGGTAGATGGATTATCCGCTGAGCTGCATGTGGACGTACCAAAGCCTAAGGTTGAGTTATTTAGTTAATGTATCATTTAGATATGGGATGGCTCTTAAATTCTTCTGCAGTTATAGTGTTGTCAATTTGGTTTTGGTTTGCAGTGATTTTCCTCTGGTCTGTGCAAACAGAGTGAGTTGTTAAAAAAAAATCTAAACATAAATATATATGGAATTTTGAAATGTGAAAATATTAAAAATAAATATTTAATATCAATGATGGATAAATTACAATATTTTTGTCTGCTCCTACTGTAGAAGGGTTGAGTGAGCTTAACAAAGAGCAATTGTGTAATTTAATTTTGAGGTAGCAGTAACTTAAAGCACAAAATTAAAAGCGTTGCATGATCTTGTAAAAGAAAAAGGTTGTTTTTAACTGTAGACAAACAATCTAAAGAAGAGTTGTCACCTGAAAGTACTTCAACACCTTTTGTTATGACAGGCGTACAGACCGGGTTAACATTTGAGCAACAATTAGAAATCTTGAATTTGCAAAGTAAGGAACATGAATTAGATGGACAGCTCGAATTAGAAAAAATGTGAGTTCAAGAAAGAGAGTGTGAACGGCAATTTTGAGAAGATTATGAGTGAAAAAAGAATTCAAGAAGCTAAATTAGCTCAGGAGGCAGAACGGTTGAAACGAAGGAAAAATAGGTAGACTAAGCGTTCATTTCTCAGGTTCAATTCAATTCAAATTTATTTTTATAGCACTTTTCATGATACATATCATTGCAAAGCAGCTTTACACCAAAGTGTTTACAGTATATGTAGTAGTAGTTTGTACATGTACATATGGCATGGATGTGAGGTACATATGGCAATTTGACATAATCAAACAGACAAGGAACAGTCGAAGAGTTCGTTAGTGCTGTGTGTTGTTCCAGGGTTGGCATCATCTGAAGTCCTCTGTGGGGTTGGCATCATCTTTCTTAAGTGTTCTGGATCCAGGCTGGAGCTTGTGAAATCCTAGTTACCACGGGATGACAATCTCATGGCAGAAACAGAACAAATAGGAACAAGATTAATGTAGCTGCTGTTCAAACTAAGAAGATGTAGATTTGTTAAACCAGAGCTAAAAGATTAATAATGAACATCTGATCACATATAACGGCAGGAAAAGTTGAGACGCCTTATTCGAATGCTTGGCTAAAAAGATGTGTCTTTAATCTAGATTTAAACAGAGAGAGTGTGTCTGAACCCCGAACGTTATCAGCCAAACGTGAAAAATATACACTGAGAGTCATCATTATATTTAAAAAGAAGAGTTCACGATATTTAACTGTATTACCTTTCATTGAATTGTACATGCAGGTTTAAACATAGCATCATGACTTTATAAAAGTATATATATATATTTTTTGTTCTACTTTGCACTGATTTGGTCTTTAGATTTTTAAAAAGAAAATTTAAAGGAGACTGGGTATGGTTGTAACTTGGGGAGTTGTAAAAGCACCAACTATCAGGGAAAAGCTAGGAGTCCTGTTATAATTTCATTAATTATCCACTTCCTTCCTGATCTTATATGAATGATAGTCAATGATTGGCAGCTTGAAGCCAAAGAAAGTGTGGTAAAATGTGCTCTATGCAGTTTCTGGATCCACCAAGCCTGCACTTGAGTTATAAACATTAGTTTGACGTTATTGTGAATCTGATTGAGGAAATTCCTATATAGACAGAATCTCTTACACTAGTTTAACGTTTTTTGTTAGATCTACATATTCTTTTCCTCAGTACATCAGTTCCTCAGTAATAAATGTGGGTACTTTGATAGGCTTTGCATATAAAAACAAAGTGACTCAATGAATGCTGCCTCTTTTTCTTTTTAGGGATTTTCTGCCTCGTGGCTCTGGTATTGTGACTCGGCGCCCCCTAGTGCTGCAGCTCATTACCTGCCCTACTGGTAAATATCTGGCTTGCATTAGATGGAAGACCTTTAGTTTTTAAAATGCATGCTTTTAAGGAATAGGTCACAAAGAAATTAAAATTTGTGGAAAATTTACTCAGTTTGTTTCTTCACCAGAAAATATTTGGAGAAATTTAGCATTCCATCACTTGCTCACCAATGAATTCTCTGCAGTAAATGGGTGCCGCCAGAAAAGAGTTCAAACAGCCGATTAAAAATCACAACAATCCACATTACTCTAGTCCATCAATTAATGTCTTGTAAAGTGAGAAGCTGTTTGTAATAAAACAAATCCATCATTAAGGTATTTATGTGTATAACATTAAAACCATCACTTCTAGCCAAAATATGAAGCCATAATCCATAATATTAATAAAACAAATTCACCAAAATATGTGTTTTGGACTTATCACTTATCACTTGTAAATGTTTGATCTGTGCATATTTCTCTCTTTAGTTAAATGAGATGACTAAGAAAGCTACTTTATAGGGCTCACAAGATAATTTTGATTGATCCTTGTGATTGTGTTTATCCGGTGTTTGAACTCTAATTCTGACGGCACCCATTCACTGCAGAGGATTCATTGGTGAGCAAGTGATGCAATGCTAAACTTCTCCAAATCTGTTCTGATGAAGTAACTTGGTGATACATTTTTAGCAATTGTATTTTGTGACGTGATCCTTTAAGGCAAAACTAAAAAGCAGTTTTGTTAAAAAGTTTCTTTTCTGATTGCTTAATTTCCAGAATATGCTGAGTTTTTGCATTGCAAAGGGAAGAAGTTTACAGATTTTGATGAGGTCCGTCAGGAAATTGAGGCAGAGACGGATCGTATCACTGGCCAAAACAAAGGCATTTCACCGGTCCCTATCAATCTGCGCGTTTATTCGCCTCATGGTATTTACTTTAATATACATATGGAGATTTAGCCGTGATCATATCTATTATTCTGGTACATATAACCATGCACTGGGAAATAATCCTGTCACCTATTGTTTTCATTACCAGTTTTAAATCTCACTCTTGTGGACTTGCCCGGTATGACCAAAGTGCCGGTAGGGGACCAGCCACATGACATTGAGTTTCAGATCAGGGATATGCTAATGCAGTTTGTGACTAAGGACAACTGCTTGTTGCTGGCTGTGTCTCCCGCCAACTCTGACCTGGCCAACTCAGATGCCCTCAAGATTGCCAAGGAGGTTGACCCTCAGGGTGGGTCACCATCCAGCAATGACTAAAAACATAAAGTATTTGCATACCCTGATGTGATATTTGTAAAGCTCTTCTTCTCTTTTAAAAATTATGTTTGATCATGCATTAACATGTGTGTATGTGTGTGTGTGTGTGTGTGTTTTTGAGTAGGTTTGAGAACTATAGGTGTTATCACTAAATTGGATCTAATGGATGAAGGAACTGATGCACGTGACATCTTGGAGAACAAGCTTCTTCCTTTACGTAGAGGTAAAGTCAGTGTGCAAAGAGAAAGCATTCATCCGCTTTCATACGGTCATGGAAAATAAGTAAATATGAGTAGACAGTAATTCCCAGGCCTGAAAGAGTAAAGATAATGTTCATGTTAACTTTATGTTAAATGTTATGCTTTCAGTTGGTTAAATGGTTAAATATGCTTTTCTCCAATGTACTAGTCATTTTAAATTGATAAAGTAACTATATGAATTAAAAGGGCTTTAAGGGAAAATAAAATAGTAAAAGAACAAAGCTTGGTAACACTTCAGAATAGGGGTCCAAAATAATGCATTAGTTAAGCATTAATTAATGGTTAATTTGTTCACAATT
>JAUCNO010000425.1:13737062-13748964 GCA_032353835.1 Enteromius viviparus
AAATATATTTATATATATATATATATATATATATATATATAATATAAATTATATAAATATAAACACATAAATACATGTAAAAATTGAAAGAAAATTCAAATATATATTGTATCTGTGTGTATTTATTTATGCATAATAAGTACATAATAAATGCAATTCAGATTTTTCATGATGACAAAATGTAGTCTTTTGTTATTATATTTATAAACTATTCAAATATTTAAATTCTAACCTTTTTTAATTCTGAAAATGTAAAATGTTTCTTTTCTTTTAAGCGTTACAAAAAAAATCTGAAATAAAATAAATTGAATTTTAAAATAATAATTATATTAAATGTGTGTGTGTGTGTGTGTGTTTGCATATATACTATATACAGTATATAAAACATACACACACACACACATGTATGAACATCTAGATGCAAAAATATACAGTACCCTAAAAAAAAGAAAAGAGCAGATAAAAAAGACCATACTTGAAATAAATTACAATAAATGCAAATTCCTGTATATTAAACAGTACTGCAATATTATATAAATACTACCAAAACAACAAAAGTGAGATAAAATATAAAATCAAGTTTTAATTTTAGACGTAAGCATGCAAAAAAGGTTGATTTGATTTAGAATCTGAGGGTAGACACTATAGCATGATCTGAGTATAAATAGTTTAGTATCTGAGTAACAACAGAAGTCAATGGAAAGTGGCCACCATGAAAAACAACTGTGTGAATGATTTACAGCTTCATCTCTCCGTCTGTCTGTGGGCTGTGAGTTATATCATGACCAAACGAAGGCCTACCTTTCCATTCATCAATCGAGTGTTCCCTCTCATCTAGCTGTTTATCATAGATCTGTGGAGGAGGCTGAGACAGAGAGACACAGAGAGATAAACATGTTTTAAAAATATCATTGCTGGTCCTTAATCATAAATACAATCATCTTACTATTAAAAATACATGCTTTATTATGAAAGCCTGTTTCCAATACTGAATAAAAAAAGATTTTTATTCTCAGAACTTTATTCTCTGAGAACTGCAATATATAACCTTGCAATTCTAAAAAAATAAGAATTTTGAATCTTGCAGTTCTACGATGAAGTGATTTATATCTCACAATTCTTACTTTTCCCCTCAGTTTACATATCAGACATGTTTTGTTTCCACTATGGAATAAAACTAATTAAAAAACATAATTGACATTTTATCTGACAATGCTGCGAAAATCTCATAATTCGTTTTTTTCCCCGAATTGCAAAAAAAAGTAGGCATGATTGTGAAATATGAACTCAGAATTGCAAAGGAAGAAAGCTTGAAAAGCTTTAAAAAAAAAAAGTGAATTGGTTTTTAACATTTTTATTCCATGGCAGAAACAGGCTTCCATATATTATACATCAGGCAGTATAAAGTACGTAGTTATACTTAAAAATTTGCTCCTTAAACTTATTTGATGCAATGCTTTTCATCCAGCATAAATCATGATCAGAACACAGCACTACATATGAGGCCCAGACTTGTAATGTTAAAATATCTGGGTTTATATCTTACATTACAATGTTCATTCATATTGCAATTTAGTAAATTGCATCTTTGTTAACGATTATTTTCATAACGAATCATATTTTCACATGAACACTGTAATGTAAAGTGTTACCACCACTTGCACATGCAGCCGACATGTTCAACAGTAAGAACTTAGTAAATAAGGACCAAACACCACCATTAGTAGGACAAAAAAGCAGAGAATATTCCGCCGTAAGGTTTTGGACTAAGACGAAGATGCGTCTCAAAACCTAGTGAGCAGCCTAACTAGACTGCATTTTTTTGGCCATCATGGACACAATCAAATCAAACCTCAGCAGCATTTCAAGTGTTCAAACTGAACACTGAACAAATTCTGTGCTTGATTCAAATGTTCCTGAGTTGCTGGCAAAAATATGGTCTATATATGCAGCTCACTCGGTTTAGTTACAAGCCAGAGAGACTAAGAGTAAACAAAAGAGATTAAATGGCACTGAATGGAGTATTATGGAAACCGGGGTTCCTTAACGCACAATGAATCTGCAAGATTAATTGGAAGTATATTGAATTTCACAAAACACGGGTGAGTTATTTTTACTGCCTTTCCACTGAGTTAGTGCTTTTAAACGATTAATGGCGATTAATCACATTCAAAATATTTTGGTTTACATCATATATGTGTGTGTACTGTGTCTATTTATTATATATAAATAGAAGAAAATGTTATGTTCATATATAAAATATATTTATTATATAATTTATTGTATTTTATATACTTTATAATTTATTGAAAATACTGTACATATATAAATGATAACAAAGTATATGCAGTATGTATGTATATTTATATATACATAAATATACGCAGAAATATTATATAAACAAAAACTTTTATGCGATTAATCGCGATTAATCGCTTACAGTACTACAATCAGTCAAAAGTGAGTAAGTGATTCTGCTGATTTGTTCGATATGATTGGGTGGCCTTTAGTTAACTAAGTTGACCTAACAAAATGTGATATTATACATAATCATAAAAAAATTATAATTTATGTTTTGATTAATTTGGGCTCTCAGTTGCTTAACTCAATCCATTTAAAACTAAAACCACCAACCAGACATTAGTGGAATTTAAGGTTTTATAGTGCCTTAAACTTTAAACCTCCTCAGAATTCTATTCTATTCTATTGCCTCCAGATGTTATTTAAATACAGAAATGAACCGTATTACTCCTTTCATACATTCTACAAGATTAGTACACAATACAAACACACACAAACACACACATATGCAAATTTCAGGGAAAATCTTTGTCTGGTTTTGAGTTCTAGACGTCAGTGTGTGTTACAAGGAGATTGGTGTGTGAGTGATTTGAGATGAGGAGGTTTCCTAAAGTGTGGAATGGTCTTTATTTACCATAGATATCTGCTGATTCCTGGCCTTCATCAGAGAAAGAGAAACACCAGAGAGAAGGAGAAAAGAATCACACTAATCATAACGATGCTCATGGGTTATTAAAACAAAACGATTTGCTATTGAATGTCAGATTTTCTATCAGATCAGTATTTGCGTTTCATATTTGGGTCAACAGAAAAGTATATGTTCACAGAAAATGACATCTGCTAACAGCTATACACATATTTACAGACAATAAATGTGAGCTGTTTTTTCGTCTCTGTAGATCAGTACTTTGTTTTCTGTACTTTCTAGAACAAGAAAAGCAGAATTGTTGCGTCCTTGAAACCCCTTTGAAACACAACAGACACAAACTTTAGACAAGAACAAGCTGTTTGTCAAAAGGGGACGTGTGAATAGAAGCCGAGGCAAATTTTTACTTCATCAAAGAACAGGACAACTTTCTGTTATTTTACTCCTTTCTTATGTCCTCTCAAACTGATGAAGGTCCCCAGAATCAACCACAAACATTTACAAACTCAACAAATGCAACATAAACCTAGATAATGGTTTTATTTGCTCTATATAATATAATATAATAATTACATCAATCATCCAAGTCTTGTAATAAAAATTAGTTATTATTTGAATAAAATTAATAAAATAGTTTCAGATTGAATTAATGTTTCACCACAAACAAGAACCTTCAAAAATAAAGAATAAAATGAGATTATGAGATATTGGGATATTTTTGTAAAAAAAATAAATAAATAAAAACAAGAAGACTGGCAAATTGTTAGATATTTCAGACTTGGTTCAGATGCATCCAGTTTAAAGAAATTAAATAAAAATAATAATAAACTATGTAATGTGGTGAGTTTAATACACAATACTCTATAAATAATTCAAGATTTTATTGTGCGCATTAAATAAAAATTAATATTTTGACCTTAATAAATGTACGAAAAAACAAAACATTCAGACTAATAAAAAATAAACAAAAATAAACAATACAAAATGTGTATTGTGCAAATTAAATTAATTATTAAATTTAGTCAATGAATGCAAAAAAGAAAAAATAAATAACTATATATATATATATATATATATATACTGTATATATATATAGGTGTAACCTAATGTGATTTTAATACATAATCTTTTATGAATAATAAAATGTATTATTATGTAATGCATATGTAAATTAAAGCAGCTTAATAAATACATACAAAAAAACAATTCATTCAAGTTTATTTAAAAAATATATTTATTTTATATTTTTATATATTTTATATGATATTCAACATACATTTAACTAATTAAATAAAAATATTTTATTAAAAAATATTTCTATGCATTTTCTATCCCCTAAAAATTCAGACTTGGTGTGAACAAGCCTTACATCTGCAATATGTCATATTGATTGCTAGTTATTTATAGTGCTGTGTATTGCATAAGAATATTTATTTTCCTCGCACATATTTAATCATTTGTGAATGATGGAGGATATCATGATTGGCCAAAGTACACAAAAGGCATGCGGTGGCCGGTCTGTAATGAGCTAGCAGTAGAGTGGACACAGCTGAGGGTGACAGATGGCCACAGACAGATACTCACTGCCTCCACCTCGGCCGGGTCGTACCACACGTTGATGTAGGGGTGCTGCAGGGCCTCGTCCACAGATATCCGCTTTGCGGGATCAATGATCAGCATCTTAGACAGCAGGTCTCTGGCCTGACTAGCTGTAAAACACATCACAACAGATCTGTTTACATCAGCTGAATGAAGGCATTTTACAGAACAGAGAATGTAGCATGTTTTTAAAGGCTACTTAAAATAATTGTAAATATTAAAAGCTATTTTAAGCTATTATAAATAATTATATATATAATAATTATTATAAAGTAATTCTAAAATTATTTTAATATTACACAACTCCAGCTTTTGGATTATTAATTAATTATAAATTAATTATTATGTTTTCATATTTATACATATATATATATATATATATATTTTCTACCCAGCTGCGATTTGATTGAGATAAACTGTAATTCAAAATGAAAAAACACGATTTTTGTGAATTGTTATCTATTTTTGCAAATTAACTATATTATATATATATAGACACTTATTTAAAATAAGTATCTTGTGGTCACCAAGGCTTGTTTCAGATGTTTGAAGAATACAGAAATCAGACGTTTCATCCTCTGTTTCTTTGCAAGGGCACTGAAAACATGCCTCGTGCTCTCACCTCTCCTTTCCTCTCTTTCTCTCCACCTCTGTACACTCTCTGATTCCTTCTCTATAAATAGCAGAGTAAAGTCAGGCCCTTTCTCTCTCTCCTCTTACAGCATCATCCCATCTCTCTCTTTCTGCCACCGGCTGGACCGCTTCAAAATGGCCGACAACAATTCCTGCGGATCTGTAAAGCGGACTCTCTCTCTCTCTCTCTGACTCGCACACCCTCTCTGCTTTGCAATATCAATTTGTCATTTGAACATGTATGATAAACAGAAACTGTACATTTATATTGGCTAGGTCTTTGTAGGCTAAGTAAAACTGCTAATCAAAAACAGTCAAATAAAATGCACAAATATAAAACGACGAAAACAACATGGAAATAATAAGACAATAGAAATAATATATACTAGATTAAATCAGATAAAATAATAAAATGGAATTGAAATTAAATGACATCAAACTGAAATGCAACCTAACAGCACAAATAGTCACAAAATTAAATTGAAAATTAAAATGCAATTAAATATAATTAAATATAAAAATTAGAAATGACAAATAAAATCAAACTGTAAAATAAAACGAATGCTGATATCATAAATAGTAAAAATTATTTATTAATTAAATAAAGAAATAAAATGTGCAAAAACTAAAAATAACAAAATGATATAAATTTAAATAAAGAAAATAAAATGACAAATAAAAAATAAAATAATAAGTGTTGAATCAGCAAGTCATTTAAAGTGTGCAATGCACATGTGTCTCACTGATGGCAGGGGTCCAGCTGCACAATCACACTTATATCCGTCATATCTCACCCAGCCAAGTTACAGTCATACCGACAGCACAACACAGTCTCACACTAACATTTTGATGCTTGGTCAAGACCCTTTTGCGTCGCTTTTTGAAGATTAAGGTACCCCTTTTTAGTCAATTTTCAATGTGAGGAGTCCTCTGTTGTTTTCAGTTTTTGTGCTTAATGTAATGGTTTGCATGCATATTTTATTTATTTATTTATTTATTTATTTTTTTACCAAACCACACCCCTACCCCAAACCTACCCAACTCTAAACAGGGTTTGGGTTACGTGCTCATAAATGTGCAAATAATACCATTTAAATCAACTGTTGAAAAATCTGCAATAATGCCATGGTTTTTACTCAATATATCTTTTAATTATGACGATAAAATAAAAAAAAATTGCGTTGGCATATTGTCGCTAAGGGTTTCCTATTTAAAACAACGGAGGACCCTTCACATCGGAAAGTGACTAAAAAGGGGTACCTTGAGCTTCAAAAAACGACGCACAAGGGTTTTGACCAAACATCAAAATGTGACGTGTTGCAGTGTGAGAATGTGTTGCACGGCACAGAATCTAATCAGCACTGCTTTATATCCTTCTTTGTTTCCCAGACTGTAAAACGTTCAGCATCTGCCTGTGATGTCTGTTCACTGAGAATAAACTCCACCACGCAATTTTCATATGAAAAGCTCATGATTTTCCTCTGCTTTCCCCTGAAGAACAACTACAGCTCTGAGCACAATTTATGAAACGTCTCTCACTTTCGCAGATGGGAAGGAAATTGCTGTCTGATTCATGCAGACAAACCAGGAAAATAACAAAGAACTGAATTTATTAGTGTTCACCTCATTTGATTTTTTTTTTTTTAATTATCATGCCAGTATTTCAGAGTTAATCTTACAAGGAAATGGCTTATAATTGTATTCTATTATAAAAAAAAAACTATTTTTATCCAAACTAAAATATGTTTTTAATATTAGCTACTATAAGTTATTAAGAATGAAGGAAATTCTGATGATCATCAAAATAAGTCTTTACACAAAATATATTAGTCTATAAAATATTACAATGTATTAGTGCTATCAAACGATTAATCGTGGTGAATGACATACAGTACCAGATACGTTTTTGTTTATATATTAAAACACAATATTAGAAATATGTTTTTATCATTTATATACAAATGCACACAAATATACTATATATTTTGAAAATATTCACATATATTTACATGTATATTATTTATATTCATATATTTTTATATATGTAAATATATTTACAGTAATACAAATATAACATAAATATATACATGCATGTGTATTTATATATACATAATAAATATACACAGTACATAAATATAATATTATATTATTTATTATAATAATTATTAATAATTAATAATAATTATTACTATTTATTATTTCAATATTATTTGATATTTATTTTAATATATTTCTATTTATTTTTATTACATTAGAATATTTATTTAAATGTTATTTTTTGATTTTGGAGAAAATGTTATTTTATTTTATTTTATTTTCAGTTTTTCATCACTTTCCACCCACACACACATAATACTGTGACCTCAAATTCAAGCTACACACACAACACTAGTACTTGACAACTGCAACATGCTTAAAGTGTGCAAACTCTCGCTTACCTTTGAGTTTGTTGTGCTCCGAGTCTGCAGGGAAGAGGCAATCAGGGAAGAGTTTGGGGAAGGTCAGGCCAGCGTATTTTGGCCTGTTCTCCACATAGTTTCGAACTGTCGGCTGCAGTTTCTTCATGAACTCAGGAGAGGGTGTGCCGAGCTGCTCTATAACCTTATTCCATTGGTCGATGTCTGAATGTGGGTGGAGTCACGGAAAAAAAATGCCTACATACGGCCCTCGGGCTAGCTTTTTATACATTATTCAAAGTATGATATTTCACTTTAAAATATGTATAAAATGGAAATAACAACATGAAGTGGTTATTCTAACATGATTACACAAAACAAACATAAAAGTACTGTAAGCCTAAAAATGCCATCGCTAATGAAATAAAGTTTGATTACACTTCCACTCCAGGATAATTAAAGTTAAATCAGTAAAGGTTAAAACACTCTGAGGGGTCCTATAGGCCTGAGGCAGGAAAAAGTAAACAAAAAGAAACCAAATCAGTACGTAATATAATGATTTCGATGATACTTGAGTTAAACCATCAGCTGAGTCATTACAATCAAAATAATCTCAATTTTACTTCCCATTAGGCTCCATAAGATCCAATATTACCTAGTTTTACAACGCTCATTTTCATTATGTGTGTGCATTCTGGGATAAGACTATCACTGAAATCTTGTAAGAGTTCATTTAGGAGGAGAAAATAGCATAAAGCACAAAAAAACTGAACAAGGTGGAAGCGAGATGGATCTAAATAGTTTTAGGGAGAATAACTTTTACATTAAAAAACATTATTTGTCCATTGGGGTTGATTGTATCATCATTTCATGTCAAAGACTTTAATATAATCCATTCATTAACACAAATGCTTATTAATCTGAGTCCAAATGTATTAGCTTTTATCCATAAGATTTAATCTACAAAAACATGAAATCCAACATTTTGGAATTTGGGTGGTGTATATATATATTTTTTGTTTTTTTTGTTTTTCATAAATCCCTGATGATTTCCGACCCTGGTCTGGATAATGTGTATTGCAAAACATAATTTCAGAGATGTTGTACATCATAAACTCATTGCAGAAAGCATCACATGTGCTTTGGCGCATAAGAGGCGCTGACTCACAGGGACTTTAGTTCAAGTCTTGATTGTTATTCATGCTATTATTTTTAATAATTCATATGCATTCTTAATTGGCTATTTCTGCAAACAAACAATCTAGCAAAACAAACACTGCTTCCTTGTCCTTGCTGAGTGAGACGGCGAAGGTTTATGTCAGGCGTCACTGAATGTGCAAGTGTTTCCAGAGACGGCAGGCATGCTCATTCAAACAAACAATTACCAGACTCTACACAGACAAGTAAACAAGATCAGATATGGACATACAGATAACTGACCATGCTTTAACATACAGTGAGGTCAATACATATTTGATCATCCTGTGATTTTGCAAGTTCTCTTACTTGGAAATCATGGAGGGGTCTACATTTTTCAGCATAGGTGCATTTCCACTGTGAGAGACAGAATCTAAAAAGATCACTTGATCACCTGAATCTGGAGACTGGCTAGGCCACTCGAGAACCTTGATATCCTTCTTACGGAGCCACTTCTTGGTTTTCCTGGCTGTGTGCTTTGGGTCATTGTCATGTTGGAAGACCCAGCCACAACCCATCTGTAATGCTCAGGGAAGGAGGTTTTTGCCCGATATGTCACAATACATGGCCCGTTCATCCTCTCCTTAATACAGTGCAGTCGTCCTGTCCCCTGTGCAGAAAAAAAACCCAGCCCCGTGCTTCACTGTAGGTATAGTATTATTGGGATGATACTCATTATTCTTCTTTCTCTAAACAAGATGAATGGAGTTAAGACCAAAAAGTTCTACTTTGGTCTCATCTGACCACAGGACTTTCTCCCATAACTCCTCTGGATCAACCAGATGGTCCCTAGCAAATTTCAGACGGGCCTGGACATGGGCTGACTTAAGCAGGGGAACCTTTCGTAGTAGGTTGATTCTGAGAGAATCAAAGAGTTCACAAAAAAACTGTTGAGAGCTGATGTTAAACATTAAAAATGATTGCTAATGTATAACTAGATTTCATTACCTCACCACTCCTTCAGCTTTCTCTCTGTTTTCATACTGAGTTTGTTCTAGGACTGTAACTCTTCTTTAAAGCCTTTCATTTCATTTACTTCCTCAGTCTCTTTTTAGTTGTTACCAGCGCATTTTCCTGAAAATAGCAAACACACACTACACACATTAATGTCACACTACTTAACATAAATGCTGGTGTACACTGCTGTGAAAATAAAAATCCTACTTTATTCTATTTCTGTGTATATCCAGTACTTAATATGGTCAAATATATTTTAATAACTTTACAGTGATAAAAAGAAAAATGATGCAAACAGTAAAAAGTGCCCTTGTTCAGTTTAAATCAGTGTTGACTCATTTAATTAAAATAACTGTATATAAAAAAAATAATCAAATATAAAAATAATTCCAATGCACCTTCATAACAGTTGTGTAGAAAACAGCGGTGTCATCATCTAGCTCAGTTCAGTTCTCATCCAATAGTGTCAGTGGAGACAGATTCATAATATTGCTGAATATTATGTACTACTGTATGAATATCAAGGCATAATATGACAGTGGCAAGGAACCCAAACACCATCAGGTGACAGAATGGAGAAAACAAAACCTTGGGGGAAATTATGTATAGTTTACAGATCAGTTCCTCTTTGGCCAACAAATGAACATGGTTTGATTAATTCAGTCTGAATAACAATTTAATGTGAAATATACCATTTTCAATTACTTTTTTTTTACTTGTCAATTATTCATTACGATATTATTGCTATCGGAATGAGAACTGAGTTTATCTGGACAATATCCACTAATTTCTACAGATTTGCTTATACACTAGTTGGAGTGAGAAGTGGTGTAAAAATTGCATTAAACCACTTGCTTTGTCTGTCTTTCTGTGTTTCATAAGCTTCATAATCATAAGCTTCTACTATCGGGATGTAACGTTAATGTTGTTATATCTCTGTGCTTTGATTGTGATAGTTCACATACACAACGCTGTTGTCAAACCAAAACGTATTTTACATTATAATATCCATCCTTTAGTAGACACTATTGAAAAGATGCTGATTTACCAAATTAATAATCACCTGCTCGCAAGACTAGTGATTATTCAGGACAATGACAGCTGGCGAGAAGGAAGATCTCACTTGCCTACACACAAAGACATGGAACATGAAAAGAACCTTACTGAAAATACATTTAATCAGACAGAAGTTTTTGCATATCACTGAAGTGCAGTTAATATTGTACCTTTACTTTATAATGCAGTTATAGTTCAATGTTCTGCCATTATTTTTTGTAAGGGTGATTTCATCAGACGATGTTGTCATTATAAATTAAGTGAATAAAGTATAGAGTGATTTCTGTGTAATTTATACTTGTTTTATGTATGACAGCAGAAAACATAATATAAACAGCTTTATTGGGCGTGTAGTTTTGTATAAAACCTCGTCTACATACAAACTGGATGCAATGACATTATAAATATGCAAATAAGTATGTGACGTCACCCGCCGCCACAAGTCTTACAAATTCCTGTGATAAACACTGTACTCTGTTTAAAAAAAAAGTCACATACTGAGGCCTTAAATATACTTTTGTAACAGTTTTAAAATGTTTCTCTTTTTTTATTTGTTTATTTGTCCGGTACTTTTATGTGGGCCTCTTTACATCCTTCCAAATGTCTATTAGCTGCTGAGGGGATCCGAGGATTGTCGTAATAACTCTGAAGAAATCGTCTCGATTATATTGTCCCAGATAGGCTCTAAACTGTGAAGGGTCTGGAGGAGTTGAGGGTGCAACGCCCAACCGTTTCAGACAAGCACCCACATATGCGTCTTCTATGTTAAATGGCTTAACTTCCTTGGAAGCCTCAACTATTTTTCCCGACAAGTCATTGGAGAAAACATATCCCATTCCAAGCAGGTATGTGGGGTATTTTGGTTCGGGGTACAATTCCTCTGCCACATACCATTTTGAGTTCTTGTCTCTGACGACAAACCGGTCCCACATCAAATATCCTGTGATGTAGTTCTCTCTGGGTGTGTTGGGGGACAATAGGAGGCTCATCAGGTTCTCCAGGTTTAAGTACATGTCAGAATCAACCTTCATAGCATAAGCTGCTTGAGGGCATCGAGTGGCCAACCAGTCCATGATCACCATGGTCTTTATGGTCAGGTTGAAGTAGGAGTCCACAA
>JAUCNO010000425.1:13749064-13761792 GCA_032353835.1 Enteromius viviparus
ATTTCAGTTTACGAAAATGTTTTTTAACCAATAGTTTTCGTCTTAGTTTCAGTTTTCGTTTACGAAAATAACCTTGCTTCAGACGGGCCTGGACATGGGCTGACTTAAGAAGGGGAACGTCTTAGTGTACTACTGATAGTAGCCTTGGAAACGGTGGTCCCAACTCTCTTCACGTTATTGACCAGCTCCTCCTATGTAGTCCTGGGCTGATTCTTCACCATTCTTAGCATCACTGATACCCCACAAGGAGAGATCTTCCATGGGGCCCCAGTCCGAGGGACACTGACAGTCATCATTAGCCTCTTTTATTTTCTGACAATTGCGCCAACAGTTGTTCTTTTTTCACCAAGCTGCTTGGCAATTGCCCCGTAGCGCTTTCTAGCTTTGTGAAGGTCTACAATTTTGTCTTGTGTCTTTTGACAGCTCTTTGGATTTGCCTATGTTGCTACTTAGACTTTGGCTGATTGTGGGTGTTCACAGGTGTCTGTATGAAAGCTAACGACCTCAAACAGGTGCTACTAATTTAGCATCATGAGCAGAGTGTAGCTGGACTATTTAAAAGCAAAATTTGATGAGCTGATGAGCAAATGATCAAATACTTATTTGACACTGTAATTCCCAAATAAATTGTTACAAAATCATACAATGATATTTCCGGATTTTTCTTTTTAGATTCTGTCTCTCACAGTGGAAATACACCTATGCTGAAAATTGCAGAACCCTCCATGATTTCTAAGTAAGAGAACTTGCAAAACCACAGGGTGATCAAATACTTATTTACACTACAATACAAAAATTAATAACGCATATTCTGTAATTAAGATTAGAATCTGTAGAGGGTTTTTTTAAATAATTTTTTTATTTATTTATTTTTAAAGAAGTATGTTATGCTTTACAGTATGTCAAGGTTGCAATCATTTGATCAAAAATCCAGTAAAAACAGTAACATTTACTGGTAATATCACAGTTAAGGCTAATTATTAGAATTATTAAAAGTAATTCAATTATTCTACTCCCACTTTTGCATTTGTTTTACATGTTATGTCTAAGCTCATTAAGGCTGCATTTATTTGATCAAAATACAATTTAAAAAAGCAATATTGTGAAATATAATTACAATTTAAAATATATTAGAATGGCTTCTATTGATGAGATCATGCGATACTAAATTACTGTAAATAAAACCAGTTGCTATTACCTTAATAATATTTTACAATAATACCTTTTTTACTGTACTTTCAATACATAAATGAAGAATGGTGAGAATAAAAGACTAAAACATTAAAGGATCTTAGGCAGTAGTGTATATAAAGATTGAATTATCGTCTGTTATTCACCATGTCAAACACGTCTGAAACTGCATCTCTGTTATGACATGCTATTTCTCTAAGCAGTCTCCTCATTGGTGTCATTATAACAGAAGTGTAGCGGTGGGAAATAAGGGAAGCTAGAGAGAGAGAGAGACTGCTGGCATTCAGTACTCTTGATTACTGGCGTTTAAGGGAATGGTTTACGGCGTATAGGTCTGAGCCGGACGGAGTGAATGGATCCTGAAGAATTCTCTGTGGGTGCCTAGCAACAGAGGGGGAAATGGATGTTGTCATGGTTGCCCAGTTGGCCCTGGGAAGTCACACTGCTTTTGCTCCCCAGGCTTCCCATGATTCCCACAAAGGGGGGTTCTGGTTCAAAGAGCCGGGGCAGCCAGGACCACATTACATCATCCTGTAGGAACGGCCCACTGCCTCCCACCCAAAACACAAAGCCCGGCCCGTATCTCCCTCACTCTTATCTCATCACACGTTTGAGGAAGACAAAAAAAAAACAAAAAAACAATAACGGTTTCATTCTACAAATACCTTACAACATCAGGTATATATATAGTTTTTTTTATTATTAATTATTCAATAGCTGTTAAATAATTGAGCATAACATATATACGAAAGGAAAAGGAAGTGACATGTGGCCAGGTATGGTTTCCCCTACTAGGAATTTGTGATCTGCATTTAACCCATCCAAGTACACACACACAGCAGTGAGAAGTGATCAACCACACCACAAACATGAACACACACCCAGAGCAGTGGGCTGCCAGTGCTGTGGCACCCAGGGAGCATTTGGGGGAACAGTGCCTTGCTCAAGGGTCTCACCTCAGTCATTATATTGAAGGTGGAGGGAGCTCTGGTTATTCACTCCCCCCACCCACAATCCCTGCCAGACCTGGGACTCAAACCCATGACCTTTGGGTTACAAGCCCAACTCCCTATCCATTAGGCCATGACTGCCCTCCCTCAGTGAAAAGCAAGGCTTATATACAATACACACAGGAAACAAACACATACAAAAAAATCTTACTTGACCCAAACGTTTGAACACTTTGGTATATAAATATTAGGTCATATTTGGCAAGTAAAATATGAATGGAGACAGCAGTGAGGATTGGAGAACAGACAGACGGGAAGGATACGATCTGTCCCTGGAAACAGCACTGTTCCTCTTATAACTTCCCCAAAGATACAGCCTACAGACCACATGTCCACTACAGCACACACAACACACATGCAACATATAATCACACACTCAATATACCACATAAAGCCACACATGCACTGTATATTTCAATATATCAACCAGATTTACAAAACCACATAAGCAACTCAGATGCTTGATTTAATTAAAGAGCTTGTTGTTAGCATCTTGCTAAGCTAACTGCTTAAGTTTACGTCTTCACAAACCTGGCTGCAGTTAGTCTAGTACACTGAAATGTGTCAAATGGAAGGTATTTTATAAGAAACATGTTTTGCTGTCTACATTTCAGAACAGCCTTTCACATTCAGTACTTTAAAGGCTATCTAGTCAGGCAGCTGAACGGATTCATAACGAGTACCGACTGTGACATATTTAAAAGATTATCCATCAATGACGCCATCACTTTCAAAATCCCACTTATGAACTCACTCTGGCAGAGAGAGATAATGCAATCCTATATTCAAGTATTCTAATGTATTATTAAATGAGGAGATTAGAGCCGTCTATGTTAACAATCTAACAGGTTAGCAGAATGTGACAGAGAAAAAAAATCAAGGGCACATTTTTGCCAAAGCCAAAAACTCACATGCATATCAGGTGCAAAGTTAAATGCAGATAAACTGAAGATGTTAAATACGGTTTTACTTTATTTTATTGTGTCCTTTTTATAGTGTAATTATACATTTAAGTACTGAGTAATTTTAATTAACTACATCTACTTACTTTAGGGTTATGATTGGATTATGATATGGCTTAGGGTTACTTGTATGTAATTATGTATAGTTAATTGTTTTAATAATAATAAGTGTAATGTTTAACGAGGACACTTTAAAAATAAATTGTTACCTTAGATACTTGTATTAAGATCAGTGCTGTTAAACAATTAATCACATCCATATAAATGTTTTGTTTACATATGTGTGTGTACTATGTATTTTTATTATGTAAGTATAAATGTACACACATGCATGTATATATTTAAGAAAAAATGCTAAGTTTAAATATATAGAATGAATTTATATGTAATATCAAATATAAATGTATAAATATATTTATGGAAAAATATTTATTTTTTAAATATATACTGCATGTGTGTGTATTTATATATTGATAATAAATATATACAGCATACACACATACATTATGTTAACAAAAACTTAATTTTGGATGCGATTAATCGTGATTAATCGTTTGAAATCACTAATTAAAATACAGTGTTTCAGGCTTTGGTAAAATACACCCTGTAGATTCTGGCTATGTAAGAGGTCTCGATGAAACAGCACTGCAAAGTTCATTCAGGCATGTGTTAATGAGTTAAACAAAACAAAAAAACAAGCCAAGCTTGGTCCACAGGATCGATACCTTGATTGCAGTTTGGAGAGCTGAAGACAAGCACTGCTCTTCTACAAACTTAACTAAAACTACAATTTAACTCAGCTGAAAACAGCAACCGAAAGCAAAATTGCTAAATAAATGAATAAAGTTTAACCTAATGAGTAACTTGAGAGGGAGGCTGTGTCATTATTTCACTAGTTCCACTGTCTGTATATGCCAATTAAGCAAGAACTGCTTCTTATTAAGGGACAAATGACTACAGTGTGCTGAGGAGAGGTGCAAGGCCATCATATCTGATTTAAAAACACATCAGAGACAGTGATCCCACAGCATCCTAATGAACTACATCTTCAATATTCATAGAGGACTGAAGGGAACGAGGGGAAAGAGCGTTGTGTGAAGTGAGAAAAAGAGATTCAAACAGCATATGATTCTTGAAACTATATACCTACAATACGAAAACCTGCATGTTAGGAGAACTACAGACTTAGTCGATTAGTTATGCCTGGACAGATGAACACTGGTCCAGTCAGGTGGATGTGGACCACAAAATCACAAAAAAACGTAAAAAAAAAAAAAAAAATAATATACATAAAATATAGTACTCATAAAATGACTTAATTTATATATATATATATATATATATATATATATATATATAAATTGATTAATAGCAATTATAAATATAAATATATATATATATATGTATATATATATGTATATATATATTAAAAATAGTTCTTTATAATATAAATTATATAAATATAAATATAGAAATTATTATATCTGTCTTTTAGTCTATTTTAAGACTAAAATATAATACTATGCAATTTATGTCGTACTATACAAATTTATTCTGCTTGATAAAACCAGTTGATAGACCCATTCATGAAGGATACAATCCCTGCCGGGGAATAGGATTTTGTGGCGCACCATTTCTCCCATGATGCAACCAACTGACCAAATATCCACTGCAGGCACAGAAGCGAGAAAAATAGAGCGAAGGAAAAAAAGAGAGGTTAGTGTTAGCACAAACCATCATGAGTGATGGAGAGAGAAAGAACTACGTGAGCTGTATCACTCTGGCTGTGGCTAATTATATCTACGGTATCTTAACGATTATTCCACAACTGCTCAGATCAAAGTTAGAGCTGGGGACAGACCTCAGGGAGGACCGTTTGTGGCAGGAAATCCATAGCCTGACCTCTCTCTGCTTCACCCATACTCTAAATACACGCTCATATCTCCTTTGTGTATTAATGTGTTATTTATGTTTTCAAGCAGTGAACTCTGTTAGTGTTTCAGAATATTAACAGCAGGTTAGCAAGAATTCTAAGTACTGAACTATTTTTCCCAACCTTGAATCTAAAAACGTTAACTTGTATCCAAACATTCTGCTTATTTTAACACATCTGCAACATCATGTTGTCATTTCTGTATATAATAAAACAGGACATTAAAATAAAACAACTTCTGTTTTAAATAGCAATAAAATGTGTTACAGCTTCAAAACTACAGCTAAATGATGTTCAGAATAGCATACTACATGTGTACTATGAGTAGTGTGTAAATACTGACCAACTATATACTCATTATTATACTGTTCTGTCAAAATGTAAAGCATTTTCACATTAAAAAAAAAACTAATTTAATATCAATACGAAAACTCTGCTGAATTAACTATACAATGTAATAAGGTCACATGACCACAATATGTGATGCATTCAAGACTCCAAGAAGGATTGCCACAACAACTTTTTTTTTTTAAGTGCTGAGGAATGATTAATCGTGATTAATTGCATATATGTGTGTGTACTGTGAATATTTATTATGTATATAAACACACACAAATGCATGTACATATACATATATATATCAAATAAATTATATGAATATATAATTTTTTTTCAAAAATACAATACATACTGTGTGTTTTTGTGTCTTTATACAGTACATACATAATAAATACATGAATAAGTACACTCACATATATTATTTAAATCAAAAACTTCAATTTTGGATTAATCGTGAATAATCGTTGCCCAGCACTATATTGTATTCTACATATTTTAGAAATAGAATTAAATAATTGTTTTTGCATAAATGGTACCGCACATTGCCATCTTGATCTGACCAAAGTGTACCTATAATTACGACTTCCCAAATTGTAAATAAAAACTTCCCAGAAGGACTTGAACGCACCACTTTCATACCAAATATTTGGATATAGAAATCCACTTAACTTTGCTTTCACAGGGTTTATAAAACCCAAGAGTATAGTGTTATTTAAAAGTGTTGGTGGATCTACATGCAGCCCTGTGATTTGATTACCGTTCTCCTTGTAGCCCATGCCAAGGATGACCTCCGGGGCCCTGTAGTACCGCGTCACCACGTAGGGCGTCATCATAAAGCTAGTGCCAGCAGTTCTCGCCAACCCAAAGTCCAAGATCTTCAGTGTGCAGTCAGATTTCACCACAATATTGCTAGGTTTCAGATCCTTAAAGGAAAATATGGGTCATGGTGAGATGAAGATAAGAGATTTGGTAGAAGTTCAAATTCGATTTGCCCCATTATGCCATTTTTAAACCTCCTAATGTTGTTTTAGGAGTCTCCTACTATAGGTTTACTTTCATGCAAGGTGAAACTAAGCTATTGTTTTCTCAAAATATATCACCAAATTTTCCAGCGATTCTCAAACGATTCGTTCAAAAGCAGTTCTAAGATTCAGTCTCTCTAAACCCCTCCTTTCTGTGAGCCTACTCTGTGATCTGTTGTGATTGGTCTACAGCTTACATTAGAAACAATAGGCTCATTTTTATAGTTCTGTATTTTGAAAACGCCTTAGAAAACATAAGCGTCTATTATTTATCACACTTACAGGTTTTGATTCAGTGGACCTGCTGTTCCAAATAAACTGGAAATTATGCAAATAATTTTGCAAATATATTACCCTGATAAATATATTATAAAATATAAATATAAATATATTTAATAATATATTAAATATAAATATATTACCCTGATAAATATATTACAGTGTATGGAACTGGAATTTGAATACTAACAATTTCTTTAGGCTGTATGGAGTAAATTCTTTATTTTGGAAGACAATAACTTTATTTATCGTATACTTTTGGATTTACAACTTTGCAGTCATTCTGCATGAAAGGCAATATTAGAAATGGCATTATAGGGGCACTTTAAATGAGTAAAATAGACCTTCCAACTTAAACAGATCCTGCTGTGTGTATTGATGTTCCTCACCCTGTGGATGATGCCAGCTGAGTGCAGGTGTTTGATTCCACATAACATCTGGTACAGCAGGTAGGACATCCTCTCGTGGTCCAGTTCCATCTGAATCACCTGGCAAAGGTTTGCGTCCATCAGCTCCATGACCAGGTAACTTGAGAAGAGAGAAAACGGAAAGAAGATCAAGTGAATTTCACAGGCCGGACAACAGCTGCAGTGACTGTCTTCTGTCATATTACATTGACATGGCTTCATTCATTCTTGCTTATTGCACAAAAGAGAACGCTGTGGATCGATGCAGATCTTCACAACCTCTTACTGAGAAAAATACTAACAGTCAATTGCATTCTGCTGAGAGCTCAAAAACCATAACTGCAGATTTATGGATTAAACATCATATTTGAAATTTATTTTGTTTCATGAAAATCCAAAACACACTTGAGTTAACACACAATCAATGAAAGTACACTATATACAGCAAAATATATAAATATAATTGGACAATACTACAGAATACTAAAGAATTTACTAAAATACTAATATGATGTTTTAACAGTGTAGTTTTTTTTTACAGATATTTATAATTGTTGTTATTTATTATAATAGTAAGTATTTTATATCTATATTATAAGCAAAAATTGCTATTTATTTAGTTTTATGAAAATCCAATACAGAGATATTTATATTAAATAATTTATAATAAATAATTACAGTTATAAATATCTGTGAAAATCTGTATTTATGTAATATAATGTGTAAAATAATGTATATAATATAATTATGTAATGTTTATTATTATTATTATTATACTCAATACTATTAAAAATATGTATTATAATGAATGAAATCACTATTTCTGTGTGGTACATTTATTTATAAGCAAACTATATTTATTAAAAATGAAAAAAATGTAAATAAAGATCAAAAATTTAAAAATGACAAACTAACTGTGGGAAAACTGGTTTCAGATTTAGTTTTAGATTTTGGTTGGGCACAATTCTGAAGCTAGTTTGCTGATTTCCAATCATGTAGCTGTGACTGAGCAGACATTTCAGACTCAACATATTGATTGTGAGCTAGATTAAGTCCACACAGCGTGCAGAATAAATGAAAGCACAGCCGGCACGAGATTCAAGTGTCAGGGACCAACCAGAGAGCGAGAGCGTAAAGACCGCAGGTGATCTATCACTCTTACTCTGAGCTCGTATCAGGACCCTGCATACACTCAAACACCACAGGGCATGCTGCAATTAACCTCAAATATCATAAATTACCTTACTGTAGCAGACTATGCACTGTTTTTCAGCAAATGTTCATACAGGTATTGCATTTAATACATCAACAACATTTACATTTTTAATAATGTTTATATGAAAGCACTTTCAGCATTAAATGTCACCTTTTCTTTCTGATAATATATTTCATTCCTTAGGTTAGTTTGGTATATACACATATATAGGTGTGTGTGAATTCAAAGAGGTTTAACTAATATCAAAACATTTCAGAGCCAGACCTATGATTGTTGTTTTAACATTAGCTGCAATCAGTTTGAGATGTTTTATATAATATAATCAGATGACTTCATGTTTGGAGAATCTCCAAACGTTACTTACACATCTTGGAATTCCTCTAAAGACTTCTGTGGTGTGAAGACATTTAATAAGCTGATGATCTGGAGGAGAATTGAAGAGAAGACGTTTAGTAAGTCATGACGTTATATAATGCTGTGTTGAAATAGTTATTAAAAGGAATAGTTCAGCAAAAATAAAAATAAAAAAACCCGAGTTGTATAACATTTTTAGTTTTTTACTTAACTTAATAGTAATATTGAAATAAAAATAAATACTTTTTATGTATTCATATACTTTTTAGGTAAAAAACAAAAAATGTTATACAACAACTGGTTTTTTATTTTTATTTCAATATTACTATTAAGTTAACTAAACTTCAATCATAAAATGTTGTTACTTAGAATAAAGCGATTATTAAACACGAACAAATAAATAAACCTATCAAAAACATATTTTAGCTATTCCCTTTTTTGTAGATTTAAAACAAATAGTTCTGTTAAACAATTATTCACAACTAATCATAATAAATTAATCAAATATTATTTAAAATAAAAATATTTGTTTACATAATATGAGTGTATACTGTTTATATTTATTATGTATATATAAATACAAACACATACATGTATATATTTAAGTAATTTATGTTCAGCTTATATATTAAATATATTTATGTCTAAACTATAAGAATATAATTATACAAATCTATTAAATGTAAATGTTTTCAAAATATATACTGTATATGTGTGTATTAACATATACATAATTAATATACATAGTACACATACATATTATGTATGCAAAAACCTTTATTTTGGATGCAATTATAATTAATTTTTGAGCACTACAAAACACAAAAAACACAACAAATCTAAAACTTTAAATGTACAAATTCTATGATACAGCACACAAGTTTGACACCAAGAGGACTAAATAATGACTAAACCATCATTTATCCATAAACTATTCCTTGAACTACTTATTTAGAATGTGTGGGTAAACTTTGTCCACATTATTTTCCTCGAAAAGAGGCTTAAAGATCCACAAAAGGACTGTCAACAGTTGATAAGAGGTGAGGATGATAGAAAAAAGCACATTTGTATTTTTGTCATCTCCCAGCTGTCCTTTATAACCCCAGTCTCAGAGAGAGAGAGGAGGACAGCAGATCTGCCAGCAGCATTGCTCTTCAGTTGCCAAAAAAGTGTTTCCTCTCTGTCTTTTAATAATATTACTCGCTTTCTCTCTTACTTTGTCATTCATCAGCTAATGCAATCTCTCTCTCTCTCTCTCTCTCTCTCTCTCTCTCTCTCTCTCTCTCTCTCTCTCGGCCTGAGGTTTGTGTAATGCAAGATTATACAACAATGTTCAATATGCCAGCCATATAAAAAGAAGTCTCACTTTTTGTCTCAAAGGAAACAGTTATTAGCAGCATTTGCCTTCCATTGGAACAATAGGGGAGATATACTGTGATCTGGCACTCACGTTTTTGTGATTGACACATTTCATAAGCACCAGCTCCCTGTATGCTCTCTTGGCGTGAGTCTGGTTCTGAAAAGGTCTGCTGAGTTTCTTAATGGCCACATTTCTGTCCAGGACGGCATCGTATCCAGCACTGCCAGAAACAGAGAAAGAAAGTCATGTTCATTTGTAGGAAAACAATGCTAATGAAAATCATTAAAATGTTCAGTCCATACTCAGTGTAGAATTTAACGCATAACACCATAATAATTGGCCAAAAAAGATTTTTCAATTTGTGGCTCATTGCAATTTTTATTATTTAAATTAAACAGTATTAGCATTTTTTGCAAATATGCAATCACAATTCAGCATGCAAATATATATATATATATATATATATATATATACACTGAACACTCTATTCATATCAGTTAATAATATTTAAAAATTGTTTTTGTTTTTTTTACAAATGTTATATACAGTAAATACATGTATAATAACGTACAAGTAAACAAAAATAACAAGTATTTTGTGCTATCTTGCATGTACTGTAAAAAACACAAATGTATGCTAATCACAACAGGGACAGAGAGAAATCTAGTAATGCTGCTGACTTTAGGAAAACCTTCGCTGATCAATCGGGAGAAAAGCAGTAGAGTAATAATCTCTAATAGCAATATGAGGAAAGGGTTAAACCTGGAGTCACTCACCACCCAGGAAAAATCACCGCTCTCATTAACTATGCAAGAGCCGCAGCTCTCCACAGGAAAATACAGGATTAGAGAGGCCAAGGCATTCAGTGTGTGTGTGTGTGTGTGTGTGTGTGTGGCTTCAATCCCAAAGCACTGCAGAAAACAAGGTTGCCAATGGCTCATTGTGATATAACACATTAGTGTTCTCTAATAAGTGCAGGCTGACATAAATTGTATTTAATCCCAAACATTAACGATTCACAATTCAATTTCAAAAATAAAATTGTTTCTTCAATCAACGAGTATACCTGGGGGCCAAAGGGAGGCAATTAATTAATTTTTTTAATAAATTAACCACAACAAAGCTTTAATGAATCACAGTGGGTGGTGCCCGTCTCAGTTGTTTCCCGTCTTTTACTTTGAGGATTATGGGAAATTAAAACCAGACAGGCATAAAGTTCTAGTCACCTGGGTTTTGTGTAGTAGCATGACAGGAGTGCGACAAAAAACTGTGTTTGAATGATTATTTGAGTAAGTATTTAATGGAAATTATTAAAACGATCAGCAAAAATGTGTGTGCGATTTTTAAGTAATTCTATTATATAATTATATAATATGTATACATAATATTACAATTATATGATACATTTTAGCATTACTACTGTACATACATAAATTATACATGAATATTATCAAATAAATTGATATATAATATAAATACATAACACAAAAAAAAACATGATTTAAAAAAAATAAAATATATATATATATATATATGAAAATATTTAAATATATTTACTGTCTAAATTTATTTTCACATAATTTATATTATAAATTATATAAATTATTATGGTTTTTAAATAATAAAATATTTTTTACATATATTATGTAAGCAAAAAAACTTTTTTTGTGATGTGATTAACTGTGATTAATTGTTTGACAGCACGAAGAACAATAAAACTAAAAGTATGTATTAATACACAGACACACACATTGAATATATCCCCCTCAGCGAGGCAGTAAGAAAACCTGGTTAATGCAGCAGTAGAGCCGTTGGTTAAAAGCACTATATTTTTACGACTGGACCAGGTACAAAAAGTGCTTCCAGAGGCCATTGTGTTCTGAAAGCTGCTGAGGTTTACGACCGAATGCTTCAACCCACAAGGCTGCACTGAAAAAGTCTGCTCTTTAACCATGTTGACATGCGCTGGTAAAGGTTGAAGTGACATTGTTAATAAAACATGACTCACACAGGTCCTGGAAATGTAACGATTGAAAAATGAACCGATGGAGCCACAGACAGGAACGCTAAACTGAAAAGCTGAAAGTGTGCCATGTTCAACAGTCAAGTCCTCCCTTCACTCTTTTAATCCCCAATAAAAACCTATTAAAAAGCCTTCTGGGTGAATAAAACTTGGGCACTTGTCTGTTTTCAATGTGACCTTTTGTAAAACCTGTGTGTAAGCTGTGTGTTTACCTCTAACTCTAACAGTCTGAAATCAAGATTTCCAAGGTGCGTATGGATCTTTGATTCACCTATGGATTATTTGAGCGGACAGCTAAAGCTGGTACGGCAGATGGTCAAAGCAGAAGGGGGTGAGGTACACCAAAACAGGCTTTCTAGGAGGGGTGAGGAAAAACCCTACGATACAAACACACCCTTACACACGCAGACAACACACACACAGTGAAAGAAAACCTACAGGATAATCTAAACCAAAGAGACATTGGAAATGTTAAATGTTGACAGCTGAAATGCAGCAGCTAGAGTCCTTACTAGAACCAGGAAGTATGAGCATATTAGCCCGGTTCTGTCAACCCTGCACTGGCTCCCTATCAAACATCGTATAGATTTTAAAATCTTGTTAATTACTTATAAAGCCCTGAATGGCTTAGC
>JAUCNO010000425.1:13797337-13808450 GCA_032353835.1 Enteromius viviparus
ATAAAATAAAATAAAATAAAATAAAATAAAATAAAATAAAATAAAATAAAATAAAATAAAATAAAATTAAATAAAATAAAATAAAATAAAATAAAATAAAATTAATTAAATTAAATTAAATTAAATTAAATCCTCAGGGCCCTCTTGTTTAGCTTAACCACCACCCCACTTTTTGGAGGTGGGCACATCAGGCCCGAAATCAAAAATCTAGCGGTCTGTTTTAAAATAGCACTCATTCTGCTTCACTCCGGATTCTGTTTTGGAGAAAGAAAATGTCAGTGTTGTAGCACGGTACCTCGGAGTGACATTTGGTTCATCCGTACCCTGCTATTTGTGGCCTGAAATGCCGTTTTTCCTCTGTTAGTCATATGAGTGGTGCTAACTCACTGTTTCTCTTGCACACACCCTTTCTTTCCTACAAAAATGGCCATGTTATGTTCAAAAATACTTTTCAGAACCCCGGATATGTTTTAATGAAAGTATTAAAGTAAAATAAATCAAAGCATTATGTTTGCGACAACCTATGACTTCTTGCAGGGGTCACATGCAGGCATGTATGAGATCCCTGCTGCCTCAGGTGAAGAAGGAAGCTCTGCTCAAGTTTAAAGAAAGACTTCAGGGTCAATAGCGGCACAGGGTTAGGGAAAGGAGCGTGAAGGGGAGGGGATGGGATGAGATGGGATGGGAGGAGGAGGGGTGGAGGTGGAATTCTGTGGTTGGTGTACTAAACTCTCATTCCTCTGTAGCTCTCAGGCAACACATGGCAAGCATGACTGACCCCAGAACAGAACTTCAAGCAGAACAAAACACTGTAAGGTTTAACAGCATGAACTCTCAAACAAAACCTGCTCTCTCTTGATGGGTGGTCAGACAGGCATAAATTATTTAGTGATATAAATTTAATGATGATACAGGATTTCATTGTTTACAATAATTTGCAAAAACAAAACGCTAAACAAATTAATATTAATTGATATTTGGTCAGAATTGATATGATGCTCAGACTGAATACAATAATTAGTTTAAAAATTAATGCAATTAAATCATCTTTAATTTTGAGATTTGATTGTTATTAAATTAAATTTTTAAAATTAAAATTATAAGTATAAAAGTTTTTAACATGCACATGCCAATGCACACACACATCCATTAGTATATGCATAATATGATGCAACTTGAAATGTAAATGTGAAATATAGTTGATATAAAAATACATTTATATGATTATACAGATATACATAAATATGATCTTTGATGTGTTAGAGGCTAAAAGAGAGAAACCCCACTTTATATATATATATATATATATATATATATATAATGTTTTTGACAAAAGAGATTAGATACCAGCTAAACTGCTAATCACACACACACATACACACAAAGCTGTGTAATTTTCGATGGACCTGTATCATATGCTCATTTCAGTTGAAATGATTAAAACTGTCGATTTTCTCTTAATCAGATCACATATTCAATAGGTTTGTGAGGAATCTGGGTGTGTGGTAACATTATGCATTATCACTTCGTATGCAAATATGCGGGCATTTAATGAGATTGCGTCATATTTAAAAGTATTTAAAAGGGGTAACAAAAAATGAAAACCTCCACGCAAACATGCATTTTCTTTTTCATATGCTTTGTTTTTGGTGCGTTACATATCTGGATGCGTGGCGACCGTGGACTGCGCCTCACTGTAATAACTTTTCGTGGTATTTTCCTCCCAGTTGAGGAGAGTTTCTATAGAGACGCCTCATGTTGCTGGTGTGACGGTTCCTGCTCCGGTGGAAAGTAACCAATGAGCGGTAGGAGAGCGGGTGTCTGGTTACTCCCTCTCTCCAGCGAGCAGGAGGTGCTCACAGACGCAGAGAGAGATCTGAACCTCTCGGGCTGGAAGAGTGACTCGGCTTCCCAAAGGAACCAAAGACGCGCTGCCCGTTTTCAGCCGCGTTAAGTTCATCTCACTCTACGTGCAGGGCGCACGTTTTTACGCATTATCCTTTTAGGAGAATCCAAGGAGTGCGGGTTACGTTTTTTTTAAATGGAGATCATGGACCTTACGGTCGAAGTAGTTCTTATGAAGTAAAACCTGTTGCCAGTTCGACCCGAGCTGGTTTTCCATTTCAGGTTTGCTGGTGGATGTGATGCTGGACTCTTGTTTGCGCACTGGTTGGTAGTTGGAGCGAAGTTTGAAGTTGTACGCCACTTATTTGAGAGGTAAGTTTATGTTTTTACATCAGGGCTTTCTTGAGTTTGATGCTGCTGCTTGCAAAGTTTACCAGCGTTTATATTGGTCTATAAACCGCGCAAGTAGCTTTGCGCTGGCCATGAGGCACCAGGCTTTGGATTAAGAGAGCTTTATGTGTGTATTCGAGCAAAAATTCGACTTTTATCACTACAGTCTACAGAAAATAGGCGTTTTGTAAAATGTAAGAGCCGAAAAAGCTAAATATGTTGCAGTGGTGGTGGATGGCAGGGCGATATGGAAGTAACCGCAGGTGTTTAATTTGTATCTAATGAAGGCCATTGGTATACTTGAGTGATAGTTTTGTGCCTATAACATGAATTTTTAGTCAGTAATATTAAAGTGTGTTTATTTGGTAGACTTATTGAGGATATGGTGCTGTTTTGGCTGCATGACCACCAAACCATCACAGGTCTAGTGTTATGGACATAGTCATTTATTAGGGATTTTTTTAGTTAAAAACAGAGTGTGATCTCAACACAGAAAATGCAAACACTAAAGTCCTATTTAAATGAATTTGACGACTATTATACATGTTTTAACAATAATTGTTTTAAAATTGCAATGTACAGGCCTAGTTTTGGGCAGCTTTGTAGTATTATAATGGATTATTACCTCACACATAAATCCCAATCTCAATAAAAATCACTTTTATCAAATCCGGCAATCACAAATGACCTGAAACTAATGCAAAAAGTGTGATTTAAGTACCAAATTATCATCACAGACAATTACCAAGCTATGTTACCACCACAGTACTTTTTAGAAGATTGTACTTTGCTTTTTATATCCTAATGAGCACATCTTCAGTTTGAGAAACCTCTCATCCTCCGATCGCCAAAGCTGTCATTTGAGAGCTGAAACTTGTCATTTTTAGTCTGTTTATATCTCATGATACCACTCCTGATCTAAAGGCAGGAGAAACCGTCTCCTTCCAGTGTAAACATGAGCAGTTCTTATGAAATAGCATAGTGTGGTTTGCAGTTCACAGAATTAGCAGTAAAAGAGAAGCTTCTTGCACAGAGGAATGTTCCTGACAGTGAGGGTGTCTGATTCATCCAGCCATAGTTATAGGGGCCAATGCGAGTTCTTGTTTTCTTTTGTACGGTGGTCCGAAGGTTTGTTTTATCCTCCATGCCGGGCTCAATGGATCTTTTGTTTCAGGTCTCCATTGCAGGTCATGCAGTTTGGGCGCTGCTTACATCTGGGTAATCTTGCCTACAGAAATGTCTCAAAGTTCATTCGTGATGGGTCAGACCTTGGCACTTCAGTCTTTCCGTTTAAGCGTTTTGTTTAGCAATTTGACTGAAATTGGATGGATGTGAAAGTAGGCCGGGAAAGCGGTTTACCTACGTCCAGTGCATGAGGTCACCTCTGGTTTCTGAATCCAGCTGCTATGTATTTTGGTGAGCTAGATGGATTATGGTGCTTATTATGTGATGTAACAGCCATTTGGATGGTGCATTTGACAGGTGACTTGAGGGTAAAGGAAGGGCGCGAGCGCTGGTTATCTTGCTTGTGATGGTTTGTGTAAATGTTTATTTAGTTCCTAACATGTAGTTGGACGGGAAGCTTCTGTAGGCGACTCTGAGAAAGTGTCACAACAAGCTTGGGTGGCATCTGGTTTCACAAAAAGAATAACATAAGTTATTTGAAGCATCTTCGTGTCCACTGGTTTTTCCACTCGGGTTCTGAGTAGATTTTTCTCGCTAGATTGCGAAACGAGCTAAACGGAAGTCTCAGTTTTGATGGCTGCCTGGATCAAACCCCACCCTCACACCTTTGATGCTAATTCTGCTCCTTCAGCGTGTTATTTTGTTCTGGCCTGTCTCCACTGAGGAAATTCCATCTCTGCTGAACCGCAGTTCAGTGTGCTTTTACACGCCAGGCGCGCACGGCTCAGGTTTTTAGTTCAGCTTAATTCAGTCATCTATGTGAGGTGTTTTTTTTCTGAACGCCACTTTAGAAAGTGCGTTTGCAATCTCTTTTGTGCTTTTTCTGAGAAAGTGCTTTTAAAAGCATTTTCATCTTTGTGTTTACCGACGTATAGCTTTCTGTTCTGAGTCAGCGCTTCCTGATACATATTTTTAATGATGTCTTGGAATAAATGGACTCTTGAGCACAGAAATAAATGTTTTATAGAACGATACACTACTGTTCAAAAGTTTGGGGTTGGTATTTATTTATTTATATTTTTTGAAAGAATGAAATTGCTTTTTTCATTCAACAAGGATGCATTCAATTAATGAAAATTGAGATTTGTTTAAAAAGATTTACATTTCAAATAAGCCTATATGCTGTTCTTTTGAATGCCCTGTTCATCCTGAATCCTGAAAATGGTGAAATATTAAACAGTACAACTGTTTTCAGTGTTGCTAATAATATCAAATGTATCTAGAGCAATGCGCCAGAATATTAGTGATTTCTGAAGGTTCACGTGACTCTGATGCTCAATATTCAGTTTTGTGTCAATAGAATAAATTGAGTTTTAAAATACATTTAAACAGAAAATTGCTATTCTAAATTGTAATAATATTTCACAATATGACTGTTTTACGGTATTTTTATTTTTTTACATTTGTTAAATGCAGCCTTGGTATTATTAGTAAGCATTAGGGTTGGGCAATGTTGACCAATTTGGCATTGTACGATGGTTTAGTTGTAATAAAAAAATACCAAGAATGGAATGGAATTGAATTGAATTGACATATCAAGTGTGCACGAGTGTTTGAAAAGATCTTGCGGGCCCCGTTTCTTCGCGTGTACCTGTTTTCCTCTTGCAAAAATAATTTACCGTCAGCTCGTCAGCATCAGTGGTGCGTTTGTTTATTAATGGCCTAGATTTGCCGCCATAGATTGTGTTTTTCGCGAGGTGGTTGCTGTTGCAGCGGGGCGGAGGATTGGGATGCCGGTGTTGTAATGAATTTTGACTCCCTGTCGAATTATGACTCTCTTCATTGAAATCAATAGTAATCCTAACCCCACCCCTAATCCTAACCCCTCCCCCACACCTAACACTAAACCTACCGAAACTAGGGGAGTCATAATCTGGCAGGGGGGTCAAAATTCGGCGCTACGATGGCATCGTCTATTGACCCAACCCTAGTAAGCATAGTGCACTTCTTTAAAAAAATAAAATAAAATACAGATTCCAACTTTTTTTCTAATGTTTAATTTTAAAACCAATAGCTAGATTTTTTTGTTTTTGTGTTAACATCCAAAAGGTGATGTTGTGGTTGCCATGATGTTCCTGTGTTGTTATTTTTTCTCGTGTTGCAGTAAACAATGCATTCTAAGCAAGCTTTAAAATAAAAACGTTCGTCCTTTTGGGATCCAGCTTTTTTTCCTCCAGGATGTTTCACATATTTTGGGTTTTTCCAGGATGGAAACTTATTGAAATCTGGTATAAAGTGAATCCTACCAGTATATTCAAGTCAAACTGGGCTCTTGTCCCGGGCAGTGTATAGTACCTTTGGCCTAGGCTCAACACATGGCAGACATCAGTGCATCTGACCCAGAGAAGCAACCGCGAGTGGGCAGTTTTATCCTGGAGGCCTCCAGAAGTCTGCTTCAGAGGCTTAATTACTGATCACACCATTGGGAGAAGAAAAAAGGCTGTAGAAACCACCCACCCACACTGATCTGGGATCAGAGCCGCTCTATGTGAATTGCAGACTCTACCATTATGAAATGTATTGCAGAACTGACATTAAATCAGAATTAAAGGGAGGATCTGGCAAACACTGAATGTAAAAATGCAATCTTTCAGCCAAGCAGTGACTCATCCAGAGTATAAAGGAGTTCTACCGTGTACAAGTGTGTTTTGTTTTCGCTCCTGAAAATATGCACTGATTCATCATGGTTCAGTAATCTGGTCCTTCTAGTCACCTGTGCTTCTGCAGACAGAACTCTACTGTTCTCATCTACCTATAGTTCAGCATGTTGGCAAAGATTTTGGTGCAATATGATTGTACATGTTAAGCAGCAACACAATACATGGTTTAATTCCTTAGGAAAAAAAAAATAATAATGTAGCTGCATAGGCCATACAATAACTAATGATATGTTATTATAACTATTATAATTGTGTATATATATGTGTGTGTATATATATATTTATTTTTATGTAAAAATTTCTATATGCAGTTGTATATTATATATCTGTAAAATCTGATTTAAAGATACAGAAAAAGATACAGTAGTTAAATATTTTGATAATTATATAAATGTCTATTTGTAATATTTTATAATATAATGTATTAACTATTTATATTTATCGTTTGTATGTTTATAAGGTTTGTAAGGTAAGCATTAATTTATTCTGAAGCATTAGTTTAACTGAATTTAGAGTGTTGATGCCAACAAAATTTACATTTTATTCTATTATTATTATTATTATTATTATTAGTGGGACTTGTTTTATGTGATTATGTGCTTTTGGCGTCATTTGAATCCCAACATTGACCCACAGGTTGAAAGCTACTATTTTAAAGCTGAAATGTGAAGAATTTAACTGAAGGAAGCAAGTTTTTGTGTCTCAGTGATCTGTGTACGAGGCAGTCCTGGATTTTTTCTTATTTTAACAGAGATTGAGTAAGAGAGAGGTAACGGGATCCAGCAAAGGATTCTGGGAGTTTGGGTGTTTTTTTTTTTTTTGCTTTCTCCTGGCGAAAGCATCTCCAAGAAAGATTTTCGTCTCAGTTTACTGGCATCAAACTGTTTTTAGAATTACAAATGATTCAACCGGGTCCAACCACAGATTAATGTTATGAGAAAATGAAACATCCTCTCTATCCGGCTTTGCTGTTCCGTTGGAAACTGTTAGCCCATGCTTCTGTTTTTATTTGACTGCTTCTGGAGTTTTATTCTTGAATCTGCGTTCTGCCAAGTTCTGCAACAAAATGGAAAATACTGCGATGATGACTCCCATCTCAGGCATTTATGGGAAAAACAGAATACCTGTATCATCTGGAAGATGACTTAAGTGCCCTTCTTCTGTCTCATTAACCCTCGGTCTCTGAGCGCTCTGATCTGTAGGTGGGTGTGCGAGACCAGGGAAGTCTCCTCTGGGTGAAGGGTTTCACCCGCGTCAAATATCACGTTTCAAAGATTAATCCCTGTTAAATCCTGGTTACTCTGACCAGGAAAACCCTGACCACACTCATTGTTTGTGTTTCCTCAGCTTGCTCGGCACTCTGGGAATAACTTGGCATGAATCTACTATCCATTGCAGCTCTTCTTTCAGTACTGTCTAGTTCAAGGGCTTTATGTTTCCTCATTGGTGCGGCTAATGAGCAGCTTAGTATGTAAACAGCAATATTTACATAGCAATTATAATACTTCTTCTCTGTGGTGGGATGCAGGGTAATTACAGTTATCTGAAACAGTAAAATGAATGTTTTGTTACTTAAACATTCAACTAAAATAAAATGTACTATAACTAGTGCTGTCAAACGATTAATTGCAATTTGCGTCCAAAACACATTTTTGTTTACATAATTTATGTGTGTGTGTGTGTGTGTGTGTGTGTGCTTATATAGGCTAGTCTTATATTTTTTATGCATATATAAAGACACACATTCAGTGTATATTTTGAAAATATGTTTTTACATAATTATATTTAAAATATAGTTGTAACATATTTTTTAAATTATATACATGTGTGTGTATTTATATATACATGATTAATATATGCAGTACACGCACTCACACACATACATAAACTCACATGATATAAACCCAAGCTTTTATTTTGGATGCAATTGATTGCAACCCTAACCTTAACATTACAAAACAATAATAAAGTGAATAAAAACAACAAATTTAAAATGAATAAAAACTATGTAGATGTATGACTTAAAATCACAAAATCAAAATAAAATATAAAAGAAATTAAAAAATGTAACAAAAAATATTTGGTTTAAAATTTTAACTAACTGTTTTAATTATGCCTGAATAACATTGGTGTAATGCGAGTACTTTTACTTGCGAATTATGGTTTGTTTATTTTAAGGGATTATTTACACTAACTCTTAAAGCTGCAGTAGCAACATATGATTGTGACTGTTTTTGGTATGAGAAAACCTGACAAAGGTAATAATGGACATGAGGGAATCATGTTTAAAATGAAGCTTAGTATTACAGAAGTAAGTTGAGGTTGTGTTTGTGTGTCGAGCACTGTAAAAACAGGCTTTTCTTCCTTCTCTAGAAACATTTTCCCCAGACGTGCAAGATTTCTTCTTAAAGAGATTACATACCGCATAACCCAAATTCCCCCTGCAGTCTGAAGCGGCTCTGTGCTGCTTAATGCTTTTTAACATGTTTGAAAATAAATGTCATCACACATAATGACTGGGAAAAGAAATGTTGCTGAAATTTGCATAGTGAAATAAACAAACACTCCGATATACGAGTTCCCAGGATTGTTGTGAAGGTCTAACATATGCTATGTTGGGAGTGCGAGCGTACTGCATACTGTGTGGTACAGTATATACTGGATCCTGCATATGGTTCACACATGACTAAGTTGCATGCAGAATTTAAAGGAACACTCCACTTTTTTTGGAAATAGGCTCATTTTCCAGCATCCCTAGAGTAATACAGATGTGTTTCACCGTTTTTGAATCCATTCAGCCGATCGCCGGGTCTGGTGGTCCCAAAATTAGCATAGCTTAGCATAAATCATTGAATCCGATTAGACCAGCTAGCGTCGCACTATAAAATGACTAAAGTGCTTCGATATTTTTAAATTTATTTGAACCCTTTTTAAAACTTGTCTCTTCTGTAGTCGCATTTTGTACTAAGACTGGCGGAAAATGCAAAGTTGTGGATTTTCTAGGGTAATATGACTAGGAACTATACTCTCATTCCGGCATAATATCATTGCGCCTGATTCACTCATGGTACGGCAGCAAAATTCCTTGATTATTACGCCTTTTTTGTGGTAATCCACATTGTGTTGTCAATTAAGCTGAACATGTACTAAACCAGGAGAATTTCTTTAAAGTGAGATCAAATTCCTTGTCATGCGAGTATTCAATGCAAACTGCAAATTTGCATGTTGTGTGAAGTACTCAGTAGAGCTTGAGTTGTTTCCTATTCTGAATTAAATGTGTTTGGGTGAAACGTTTTATCCAGAGTGACTGTTTTTTGCATTTGATCAGTTCATGCATTCCCTGGGAAACGAACCCATGACCTTGGTTTTGCTCTGCTGGACTGAATATAGCCCATATTCTCACACTTGTCCTGTCCTGTTCCCCTGTGTCTGAGTGTACCGGTGGGAAACACACGGTGCTCCGCAGCGCCCTGAGAGACGGGACAAACATTCCACTCGCTGCCTGTGCTGGAATAACAAAAGATGAGGAAAATAATCTGCATACGACAGCCCCCCACAGTAAGGGCTAATGAGGCGTACGGGAGGGGTCTGGAGCTCACTTTCCTCTCCTCGTATCCTTTCAGAGAGTCTCTCATCCCCAGTGAGCATTCCTGCATAAATATGCGCTTATCTGTGGCACTTTCACTCTTATGTGGAATGACCTGCTCTCACTGCTTGGGGCCTTGAGTATTCTAGATGGAAGCTGATTGCCACGTCTTTATTTTAGTGCATTCTTGATGGGCTTTGGTTGCTAAAAAATGAGATTTAGTCCTTTTAAAAATAATCTCTGCTTTCAAATTCTAAAAGCAGTCCCCAAGGGGTCACATGATATGTAGGTATGCATGTATGTGCGTGTTTATTTAGAATATATAATAATTAATATAAAATATTCTAATTTATGTGTTCAAATTTTTTTTTTATTTAATTATGATATAAACTTAATAATTAAATTACATACGTTTTATATAATTAAAAATTTTATAATTATAAGTAAATTGTGGGAAACTTATGATATTATAATATCATAATAAAACCTAAGACATGATATCTCTCTCTCATAAAGTTTTATTCTAATTATACAATTACTATACTAATTATACATTATAATTACATGAATTTAATAACAATTTATATTATAATGTTTATTATATATACATATACATATATATATATATATATATATATATATACATATATATATGTCTATATATATATATATGTATATGTTAAATATTTATATGAAATAAATGACCTTTACTATTGTTTTTTTTTTAATAAATATATACATACATACATGCATAAATGTATACATAAAATATTTATGTTCCCCAGACTTGACAGACTATAACAGAAGTTACAAATGTGCTTTGATGACAGTGCCCTCTGATGTGCCACGTGCTAACTGAAAAGTCTGACTCCACAGTTTAATTGAAGTGTAACACAAGTATTTAGGTAGCCCCATGTAATGCCCGCTCAAAAGTAATCCTTTAAACCCTGAGCTTCCCCTGTCTCTCTTTCCTCGCAGCATGCTGGGATTTCCAGGGGTTTATGGCTCTTTGTAACTACAGCTGTGGCAGCAATGCAGAGGTTTGGACATAATAACGAACAATTTCACTGCTAAGAGTGTAACTGACCCCACCCTGACAATTAGACCTGACGGGACACGAAGTGCTTCACTTTTTGTTTTGTTTTGACATAATGGCGATTGTTGGACAGCTTGAATCAGCTGGACAATTTCACCAGTGTTTTGTTTTTCGGGGTTGTTGAAAATGAAATTAACCACAGCTTTCTCCTCTTCTTGCTATCTTGCTGTGACACACACATGATTTAGCCTCCTGAGGTCAACAACATGACATTATGCAAGCTTCAGGACAGAGGATGAATGAACGGCTCTTCCTGGAAGAGCACATTCACAAAAGCACGATGCTTAGATTCTTTTTCTGCATCAATTTCTGTTTTTATGTGAAGTATATCATTTCTGCGGGACCATGTGA
>JAUCNO010000425.1:13836776-13851140 GCA_032353835.1 Enteromius viviparus
CCAATCACTCTCGCCCAATAGATTCTTCCCCTATTCACTATAAAAACCCCGACTTTCAACCCTTCCACATCTCGCTTCAAGCATCCCCCCTCCTCCCCTTCTCCGCCTAAATTTCTATTCACGCCTCCAGGGGGAGCAGTCTGGGGCCGAGCCAAACTTTGAACCCTTGCCCACACTTGGGTTCATACCACTAGGGTTTGCCGTTCTCCCGGGCTCGCTCCCCTGACAGCATGCCAAACCCGCAAAAAATAATACTAATGAGGAAAGCTCTTTAAACTTGTGTATTTCCTGAAGGTGACCGGCTGTTGAATGTGAATGATGTCAGTCTGGAGAGCCTGTCACATGACACTGTGGTGGAGATTCTGCAGAACTCCCCTGATGATGTCACACTGGTGGTCTCTCAGCCTAAAGAGAGACTGTTTCCAGGTAATGGAAATAATATATTGACTTTGCATGTGGTCATTTTGTAAGAACTACATTTCACCAGAATAACCTTTTTCTGGAGAAATGTGTATTATTCATGATGACAACACTGTAAACAAACCTGTTTTGCCTCTAGACTCTCCTTCAGGAATCCATCACTACAAATCAGCCACACAAAATCAGGAATTAGACGTGGACTCTTCCTCTGAAGATCATACACACTCTCCCAGCCCTCCTCCTGTTGCCTCCATCAAAACATCTCCCCCTCTGTCCATTCGACAGGGGAGCATCAGCTCACAGGACTCCAGGACAGAGAGCGTCGGCCTGCTGCAAGCAAATCTCAACGGATTCCATCGCAGCGTTCCCACCGAGGGTCCCGCACCTGTGCAGTCGCTCCCTACTGACAGTAAACCCTCTGTTGAAGCTACACCGCCAGCTTTACCCCCTAAAACCAGAAAATCCAAAGTGCCAGACGTGCCTAAAGAGCCGGAATACTCAGACAGAGGGGATTCGGACATGGATGAAGACACATACTCAAGTAGCCAAGAGAAACATAAGACTAAAAAGGTAGAATCAGTCTCTGTAGTGATTTAACGGAACTTTGACTCTCCCCTCGAGGTTTTCAGTTTCTTTGAAATGAACTGTGTGCTTTTAAAACTTTTCAGAAAATATTAAATTGCTTTTTGTTGGAACAATAGGACAGTTCTCCCTCGCTTATTCCATCCCTCCTTTGAGTTTCTCACATGCCATGAGATGCAGAACATGATTTAAGACTAAAATGTGTATATATATATATATGTATATTTCACATTTACATTGAGTTAGGGATGCCAAACTGCATATTTTGGTTCCAGAAATCAATAATACTTTAAATTGTGCAGATTTTTGAGAAGGATTGCCTTTCTAAGAAGTGTAGTTTCTCTTTCTTAATGTCTCAGACTTCAGTTGAAGGAGGTACTTTGATGGAGTTTGGAGTCAGTAAGATTTCACGTTAATTAAATATGCTTCTTATGCTCATAAAGGCAGCATTTATTTAAGAAAAAAATATATATTTTGACAGCAACTGGAACATTGTGAAATATTACGATTAATAATAATTATAATAAATTGTAATAAATAATAACAAATATAGAAAATAATAATTAATAAAACATTTTAAATGGAATTCCCAGGATGCCAAGCTGAATTTTCAGCAACATTACTCCAGCCTTTAGTGTCACATGCTACTTCAGAAATTATACTAGTATGCTATATTTGCTGCTCATGAAGTATTTATCAATGCTGAAATCAGTTGTGCTGCTTGATATTTGTGTGGGAACCAGGATACTTTGTTCCCCCAGGATTCTTTAATAAAAAGCTCATTAATAAAATTAATTGATAAATGCATTTAATTGAAATAGAAAATGTTTTTAACATATTTGTCACTTTTGAAACATTTAATGCACTTTGTGAAAACAGGTATAAAATAAAAAAAAATAATAAAATAAAAATAAAAAATAAAAAAATTAAATTAAATTAAAAAAATAAAATAAATGAAAATATAAAAAAATAAAATAAAAATAAAAAAATAAAAAATAAAATAAAACAAACAAAACAAAACAAAACAAAATTAAAAAAAAAATCGTACTGACCCCAAACTCTAAAGAAACCACATCGGTGTTGAACCAGTTAAAATTCAGTGTGGGCGGTGCTAAACATCACAGCCAACTGACTGACAAACTCTTTTGTCATTAATTGTCAGAAAGTCTGTGTAGAGGGAAAAACTCCTGGTTAGTACATGGTGTGTTTTTTATTTATCAGTTCCACAATTCTTAGACCTTCCCGTTAAAAGCAGATATCAGCATTTAGGTTCAATACATACACTTCAGACTCAGATATCAGTGAAAACATTCTCTAACTTGCTTGTGACCGTCCCTCGCTCCCTTTCTGACCAATTGCATTTCTGAAAGCAAATGCAATGTAATTTTGCATGTCAACACCATTAACCTCTGACCCCTTGATCCCTGCATGTGTACAGCTATGCACGGCCTTGTATTTACCCAGCTCTTCTCTGTTCACAGGGGGTTTCTCCCAACACCGACATGGAGACTTTAAGTGCTAGTAGCCCAGAAGTCAATAGCCTCCAGCCTGGAGAACTATTTGACGTTGAGCTGTCCAAAATAGACAGCAGTCTGGGCATTAGTGTCACGGTACTGTTTGGAAAGGTTTCCGCTCTTTTTTTTTTTCTCCTTTGTTTCTCTTTGACTTACTTTTGTGTCCGTGCGTGTGTGCGTGTTGTTGTTTTTGTGCCCATAGCCCTCGCTACTCTCTGAAGCTCCTTGCTTGACTTCAGTTTTGGGAAAGTAGATTTGGCTCTTTGCATGCAGATTTTTACAGGCATTTGAATTGGCTCCTTCACTAACGGTAAAACCCAAACACCAAGACAATATGCCAGATTTACAGTTGTGTTGTGTTCATAACAGAAAAGCACTAATGCCTGCATGGATTTGCATTTGCTTGTCTGCAGTGTGATTTTTACAGTGATCTTTTTTGAGATTTAAAAGCATGTGGTGATACGAAGACTTTGATTTATTTGAAAATTCAGTATTTCAGAAAACTGCTATGAAATGAGGTAGTCATCAACTCAAGAAATCAAGTGGTTTGCTTTATGATTGTAAGGATGGGTGTTGCTGATTTTATTAGATGGTTAAATCTAGTTCAATAAAAATCATTTAAAAATGGTTCACTTATATTCTAGAAATTATGTAATGAGCATGTCCAATTGATTTCTTAATACACGCATAGACTCAAAGCACAGAGAACAGCCATTATTTCCCAGTAAGCCCCTCTTTATGGGTATATTAACATGTTTTTCTGTCTCAGGGCGGATCAAACACAACAGTGAGGCATGGAGGGATATATGTCAAAGGTGTCATTCCCAAAGGAGCTGCTGAATTGGATGGGAGGATAAAGAAAGGTGAAAATATAATTTGTATATTCTGTACATAGTATACATTGTTGTACTGAATGTAAATTTTTTTTTTTTTTTTTTTTTTAAATCTATTTATTTTAAATACATATATTTTTTTTATTTAATTTAATAATTTCTGTTTTTTTTTTACATTTTACCAAAATAATGATAATGCATGAATAAATAAATGAATGAATTAATTAATAAAAATATATAATCTGCATGTTGCTTAAAATATAACAAGATTTAATTCTTGTTTTATTAAAGCTTTCACATTTTTGGCTTTTGCTTTATGCATATTAAAGAATATATTGTTTTAAAAAAAATTGCAATATTAATATCCTTCAAACCTAAGTAGGACAAGCAGTTTGGGAACAAAAATTAAAATATAATAATAGTGCTGTCAAATGATCATTTGTGATTAATAACATCTAAAATAAAAGGTTTTGTTTATATGATTTATAGAATAGAATAATATATATATATAAGCTGTTCAGACAGTGGATAGATAGTAAGATGATATACTGTAATATATAAAGGACATAATAGTAATATAACATGCAAAAAAAAAAGAGGGTAAGATATCTCTTTTTCTACAACAGATTCCCAATTTTAAAATTACGCTTATGTAAGCCTTATGTAAGTGTTTTGTTGTACAGGTGATCGTGTGGTGGCAGTGAACGGAAGGAGTCTTGATGGAGCGACACACAAACAGGCTGTAGAGATGCTGAGAGACACTGGACAGGTGAGAACTCGGGGCCCGAGGCTGCACTGCGCCCCCTGGAGGACTGTGCTTCTCTGAAAACTACAATTATTTCTACTGTTTAGGTGGTGCATCTGTTGATGGAGAAAGGCCAGCCCCCAAAAGACAGCATCCATGCCCCTCTGACTCCACAAGGCACTTCTGAACCCCAGGACGCAGCCGTAGAGGAGCCGCCACCACCACCACCTCCAAAGAAAGCAGAATACAGCTTCATTACTCCAGGTGCGAGGTGGAATTGACATTCTTGTTGAATATGTGAAAATGTGCTAGAGGTTAAACATGTGGGCTGGTTTTTTAACCTTGAAAATCCATGTGCTCTTTCTTGTTTACCCCCTCTAGATAACACGTTTGATGTGGGTTTGCTGAAAAACACGTCTGGTCTAGGCTTCAGTTTCAGCCGTGAGGAGAACGTCCCCGGAGAGCCTGTGGGCTCCAGCATGGTCCGGGTCAAGAAGCTGTTTCCAGGGCAGCCAGCAGCTGAGAGTGGCCGAATCGAAGTGGGCGACGTCATTCTACGTGTCAATCAAACTTCACTCAAAGGACTGTCACAACATGTGCGTTAACCCTATATTTGCTACATTCTAAAAACAAAACAAAATATTTAAATAACATTCATGAAAATGTCTTTTATTCTTTGGTGTGTTGTCAGGAGGTGATCTCTGCTCTGAGGGGCACAGGACAGGAGGTGAACCTTCACTTGTGTAGACCTGCACCAGGGGTCTTGCCTGAAATGGACTCTGCCATTAAAGTAAGACTCTGATTACAGTAGGACAGATTATTAAGAGTCTTTTTTTTTTTCTTCTTCTTTTTTTTTAATTATTAAGCCTAATTTATTTTGTCTTTTTTGTGTTTTGTTTTATTTAGGAGTTTTGTTTTTTTTGTATTAAATTAATTTTTTTTATTTAGTATTTTATATTTTATATATATATATATATATATATATATATATATATAATATGTGTTTCATTATTGTTTTTTTATTAATATTGGTTTATTTGTCTTTTTTATTTTGCGTTTTACTTTATTTTGTGTGTGTTTTTTAAATTTTCTTTTGTTTATTTATTGTTTTATTTATTTAAATTAGAATTTAGGGTTATTTTTGTATTTAATTGTAATGTTATTTTGAGGACGTTTTATATTATTTAGTTTTGAGTTTTTTAGTATTTATTTAATTGAGGTTTGTTCATTTTGTTTTGAGTTTCAATGTCTATTTGGGGTGTTTTTCATTTATTTTATATATTATATACTTTTTTATATATTATGTTTTTTTATTATTATTTAGGGTTGTGGTTTTGGTGTATTTGGTGTATTTCAGTATTTATTTTATTAAAAATGCAATATTTTATAATTTTTTTATTTTTATTAAGTCTCAGTAACTCTATATATAACAAAACAGGCAGGCCTGTATTGTTATATTTCACATCTTAAAATGAAAAAAATAAATAAAAAAAAATCCAAAATTGACCATCCCCAGACTCCCATACCCTCTCCACGAAAGGAACCCCGTCCCAAACCCCAGCCCGATGCCAAGATGACCTCCCCGCCTCAAACGGAGCGCCCTCGGGTGGTGGGTCCTGTGGAAGAGGCTCTGGAGAGGCTGATGGTAAAGTCACCCAGTCGCAGGGACAGTTACAGCGACAGCACAGACAACGATGAGCTGGAGGAGGCCTTTAGTCCCGACAACCTTGAGCAGGCCAGTCAAGCCTGGGACCAGAGTGTCTACCAGACCCCCATGGCAAGACTCCCATATGAGGCCGATATTGACGACACCATACGATCGGCTTATTACTCACCCAAACAGTCTATGTCTAGACCAGATGTCAGCAGAAGGTCAGAAATGTATTCTGTCATCATAAAACATTGTTAATATCTTATATATTAAGTAACAATATAATATTGTTAATATGTGTTTGCATGTAACTTGGCTTTGTCAGTCTTTTAGAAGTAAACACAGTTATGCGTAAGCTGATGTGGTAGTTTAATGTAATTGGGCACAGGTTACAGAGTTCAGGTGTGACGGCACTAATTCTCTCCTGTGGAAGTGTTTTGCTCAGTCTGTATCATGTGACTGTGTCAGACAACATGACAGCCAGCAGCGGTGAAACACTTGTTTGCACTGCTGTATGCAGCATGATACAGATCTGCAGCAAAATGACGTGGCTTCTTTTGACTGAAGTTTGCTTCTGCTTATTTTTCCATTTCTATGCCAGTCTCAAAGCGTTTTATTTTTTTCTTGTTTTTAATTTAACATACATTTTTTTGTTTTGTTTCTTAGTTTCAAGTCCGAAACATTTGTTTTTAGTTTCAAAATCAGTGTCATAAATCAATTATTTTTTAGTATTAATTTAAGATTTAGTTTTTTTTTTAGTTTTTTTTTTAGTGCCCGTTTAATTTTTATTTGTATTTTTTTCAATCTCAAAGATTTTATTTAATTATTTTATTGAACTTTTTTCAATACATTTATTTACTTTTACATTTTTTTTTGGTATTTATTTTAAATTCTGATCTCATAAAGAATTTAATAAAATGTTTAATTTAACTTGTTTTTTCAGGTTTCTTTGCTCTTTTAGTTTTCTTTTTCTGGTTCTTATTTTTGATCTTATTATGATTATTGTAGATATTATTATTATTATTATCCTATGAAGCATTTTATTATTTAAAGTTTTAAATATTTAATATTCAAAAAAAGACCTTAATGCCATAATTTACCAAATATAATGTAATAAAATTCAGATTTTTTTTTCTCCATTTACAGGGAAAACCTTACATTTTCTCAATATTTGTCACAGAATGCATGTTTATTAATTACGTTCAATTTCCTGTCTGTATCCTGCAGTGATTTGGACAGCTCTGCAGTTCGTATGTCATCTTCTCCAGCCCTGCCAGAGATTGGGATCCTGAGCCCCAGTCCAGACCCTCTTCCTCCACCGCTGCCAAACCCGGTTAACCTCTCTTTGCCAGATCACGGCCAGGAGGAAGAGTTCATCCCTGTGAGTAAAGCTTGATTTCTGTGTTATTTATTTCTAGTGGAATATATTAGTTGTCTGGAAGATCTTGTCTGCTATGATTAAGGCAGGATTGTTTGTCGTTGTAGGAGGTAGAGCTGAAGGTTTCTCTAGTAAAGTCTGACAAAGGAAGTTTAGGTTTCACTCTCACCAAAGGAAATGACAACAATTGCTACATTCATGATATTATCCAGGACCCTGCTAAAGGAGACGGCAGACTACATCCAGGGGATCGCATGATAATGGTACAGCATCACGGATAAGTGTATCTTTCCTGTTGCTTTGCAGAACTATTTAAAAACTTGATATAGCTAAAGAAAATTTTATTTATTTATTCACTTATACATGAAATAATTAATTCTTTCAGTCTTTCGTTTGTATGACAATATTTCCATTAACAGGGAAAAAAAGCTATTTTGTGTGGATCTCAAATTTATTTTTAATTTTAAATTTATTCCAACTTCCACTTCAAATTAATATTTTTGTTAAATTTTAGTTTATTTTAGTTTAGTTTTTATATATATATATAATATATATCTTGTGCTCACCAATGGTGCATTTAATTCGATTTTTTTTCTTAATATTTTTTTTACATATAAAATTTTTTTTCCAAATAATTTGTTTGATAATTTAATGTTTCAGCATTTTTTATTATTTATTTTTTTATTGTTTTTCTTTTAAAAAATGATATTTTAAAATCTTTTAGTATACTATAAAACATGACAGGTAGTGTTAGTGGGAGGGACCTTCTGATTTTAGAGAGCATTATACTGGACAATTATTTCCATACTCTCCTGAAAGCTAGACTTATCTTTCCCTATCTTTTTTTTTTGTTGATATGTTTCTTAAGATTTAATTTTGTAGACCTGTGTCAATGCACAGCCATATAAAACTAACACTTGGACTAAAAGCTGCAAAACTTAAATGTTAAGTGCATTTTACTTATTGTAATGCATCTTCTTGTTTATAGGTGAATAACACAGACGTGTCTGGTATGAATCACACTGAGGTGGTCAACCTGGTTCGTGCCGCCCCCAAAGTCGTAGACCTCATAGTTGGTCGCATCCTTGAACCTCCCAAACCACCAATAGAGGCCCACCTCCTCCCCGACATCACGTTTCAGTGCTACGACGAATCCTTAGGTAATGGAAACATCAGCATATATAGTAACTGATCCTCTTTACCACTCAATGCCTTAGGCCTTCTCAGAAATACCCAGAATCCTGCTGGGCAAGTTGGTTCTGCAGCATTCGACCCATTTGTGTGGTGCATTAGTATTATCTGACTGTCAGAGGTCGATGGGGCTTTACATGATCATACAAAAACAGATATCCATCAGAAAAAACAAAGCCCACCTGCATTTCTCTGGAAAAATTAGCTCATGGGGTTAGACGACACGCCAGATAAGGGTATCAGGTTTCAGCCCGCTCACTAAAAAGCAAAAGGAAGAAAAACAGAAGGTGGCGTTAGGGTTAGCACAGCTAAGTGTTTGTTTTCTGGGCGTCTCTTGCAGGGCTTGTTCTCGACGGAGGAAGTGACAGTGGGTTGGGTGTGTTGTACGTAAAGGACATCATCCCAGGATCTGTAGCCTCTGCGGAAGGCAGCTTGAGACACTTGGATATCATACATTACATCAACGGTGCTCCGACGCAGGACCTGACCTTGAGCGAAAGCCGAAGACTCCTGCAGCTGTCACTGAGGAATCTCAGTCTCAAAGCCACCAGGTGAGTTACTCGCTTCAACTTCACGATACTTTTAATGGACTTTTTTAACAGTTGTTACGTGATATGTGTAACACTTCTGAACGGATGCCACTATCTGACTCCATTTCCGCAGGGATGGGAAGCCTGTTTTTCCGGGTGAGGAGCAGATTTCACTACTAAACAATAACGTCAGTCCAAAAGTCTCACAGAGTATGAACGGTAAGTGTATAAGGTAGTAGTAACTACACTTTATTTATTTATTTATTTATTTATTTATTTATAATCAGTGTAGTTTGGGGTCAGGATTTTATTGTTGTCATTTTTGAAAAAAAGTTTATTATGCTCACCAAGGCTCTGCTTATTTGTTTATGCATAAACATATTTTGCAGTAATATTGTGAAATATGATTTATTTTTCAAATAACTGTTCTGTTTTAATGTTTTAAAATGCAATTTATTTCTGCGATGAAATGCTGAATTTCTCCAGTGACTCTTAAATGTCACATGATTTGATATAGATTTGAGACATTGTTTAGAAACAATTTAATGCATCCTTGCTGAATATAAATATTAATTTCCTAAAAAAAAAAGAAAAAAGTCAATACTATGCCCAGACTTGGAGACAAATTGAAAACTGATATAAAGAAGGCAACACATTTCAAGTAGTTAAAGAAATTATAAATGCTGCGTTTTTATTTATTTACACTGATGTAATCTTAGTATAATGTAACCGTCAGTGAAAATGATATTTGCATGCATGAATTCTGATTTGCTTGCTTGCACACATTTACATACTGAATTCTCATTGGCCATTTACAGCTTGCTGTTATTAATTTATATGGAATTGTTATTTTATATTATATTTTTTTTTAGCTAATGTCACTTAACTATGGTAAAATCACAGTAAGATGTGATCCGGTGCATATTGCTTTAATTAACGATATCAGTTGTTTGTGATTTAATGGCATTCTGATGCTCTGGTATGCTCTCTTCTGACTGTAATCGGAGTAATATACACCGTGGCCTCATTTCTCTCTTTGTATCATAGGTTATCTCCATAGCAACGATCGTAATGAATCGGAGGCCCTCTCCGGTATCTGTCCCGCTGAGGTAAGGACCTGTAGAACTTCTGGTAAACTATTACCTAATATTGATCGTTGCTGCTCTGGCTAAATATTTTATCACTAAATACACCGACTTCAGAAACAGAAACTTCTCAGGCTTGATATTATAGTATGGGTGCTGCTGCTCTGTGGCGTGTGAGACGGGAAACAAACGGTCTGAAATTTAAACTAAGGCAGGTCACACAGACAGGTCAGATTTCAGCGGTCTGTTAGTTAAAAGTGGAACAGGTGAGAGGAATCGGTGTTGACTTTGAGGAAATATCACAGCACACTTTAAGGCTTCTTCTGATATTGAGTTGATTGTAATTGCTAATGTGATTTCATTATCGCTGATTATTTCTCATCTCATCCACATTCTAAGTTCTTTATTTGACTCGTTTCTGGTCTAATGTGTTTACAGGAGCAGATTGTGAAGCTGCAGTTGGAGAAGCCGCCTGCAGGAGGCCTGGGCTTTTCTGTGATTGGCGGAGAGAGGGGTATTTTCGTGAAGTCCATCACCCCTGGAGGCACCGCAGACGCCACAGGCACATTGCAAGTTGGTGATCGTTTACTGAAGGTATACTACCAACTTTTGGGGAAAAATGCAATATATAGTTTAAGTTGGGAAAGCTAATTTTGTGGTTGTGTTTATGTGCAGGTAAATGAGGATCTGATGGTTGGCGTGTCTCACTCTAAAGCCGTCACCACCATCCGTAAAGCTAAAGGGTTGGTGCACCTCATCGTCTCCCGTCCACCAGACCAAATGCCCAACACATACCCGGGCCTTCTGCCTCTCAAATCCAACGGTGTGAATGGCAACAACGGTACGGTCTGCAGGCCAATTTCATTTTAATTTATAATCATATTTTATCTTTAAAAAAAAATAAAAATACAAGTATATATTTTTAAAATAATACAAAAAAAAGTATTTTAGTAGATTTAAAAAACATGTCTACTAAATATTTTTGGTATATTTTATATATATATACATCTTTTTTTATTATTTTTTTTATTATTTGTATATTATTATTTGTATATTACAATATTATTAAAAAATGTTATGCATTTTATTTCAGTATTATTAATTCTTTGTTTTTATTTAACAAAAATAGTTCTTTATAAAGAGAAATGCATAACATTGTAAATATGTAAGTAATTGTTACAATTCGTGCTGTATGCTATTTTTTGTATTTTTATTACATAAGAGTAATATTTTACAAAAAACTTACTAAAAAGTCTTTAAATCTGTTTCAGATGTGAGCGAGGACAGCGGTGTGAAGACAAAAATCCAGACACCATCAGAGCGAAGCAAGACCAACCCACCTCCCCTCCCTCCAATAGGTACAGTAAAGATTACATGACCTGGTTATAGCATCATTGAGCCAGTATAAGTATTAGCTTTTTTCAAATGTTTAATTTAGTTAAATTCTATTATGTATTATAAAATAAAATATTATTATTATTATGATTGTTATTGTACTATTTTTATGCATTTTATTTTTAATTGAATACATTTATTATCTGGTAATAAAATATACAATTAAATATTTTATTTAACCTTAATAAAATTATAATGTATGTGTATATGTTTATTTTAGTTATGAATGTGTTATCAGTTGTATTTTAATTTGAATTGTTTTATTTATATATATATTTATATATATATAATTACACGAGTGTAACCCTAGCCATGCTGTACGTCCATGTAGTTAATTAATATTACTCAGTACTTAATGTATAGTCCCACTGTAACATGAAACCTTAAAAAAAGTGTAACAGCGCTTTATTTTTATTTTCCACATATATTATGTACTCACTATATCAGTTACAACACCTAGGTAATAACTGGGTACTAACCCAGAACCTACTCCTAAACCTACAGTAACCCCTGTAGTTACCTTATACTACTAGTACCTTCTTAGTTAATAATACTGTTCACATACTGCAAAATAGTGTTTATGGTTTTAGTTAGCTATAATAACCCCACATCATTCTGGCAGATGTCTCATTTGAATGTCACCTGCAGATGTGAGAGTGACTTATTTACATGATCATGCCTGTGTGTGTGTTTAGACTATGACACTGGCTCTCTAGAGAAAGGGAAGGGAACAGAAGGAAGTGGTGACCTGTCAGAGGACACCGACTGTGACGGCTCATCTCTGCCGGAAGACTCCCCAGAGGTACAGCCATCTGTAATCAAACTTTGAATATTTGCCGTTTTACAGCAGACAAACTAAGATCTGAGATCAGTTCCTAAGATCTGTTCTGATAACAATGGACTTTGAGGTGATTGTTTTGACTTGTAAAATAATGCATCTGTTTGTCTGAACTATATGCTTTGTTCGTCTCTCTTCAGACGTCTAGGAAGGCTGAGTGGAAGGAAGAAAATGTTGATGTTCCTCTGAACGACAGGTGAGGAAAATAATTCATATGACTCTAGTAACTTCACATCTGCAGCTTGTATGATTTTGTTCAGCTTATAATAAATTCAGTTCATAATTAACAGGATTTGCTCAAAAAACTGCTTTTATGAAGCCACTTGAGACATAAACCAGCCCAAACACTTTCAATAAACATGACTGAATCCAGGCTATTTGTATTTAAGCATTTTACTCAATGGGGGTTTGTTCATATCAGATCTCCTTCTCTTCTTAGTGTCCTGCAGTCATCTTCAGGTCAGCTGGATGAGGATGAGATCACATGGGGCAGTGATGAGCTCCCGATAGAGGACATCAACTCTAAATTTACTGAAGGTCAGTCTGCTGTTGTAGAGGACTGTTTTCTTATTGTACTTCATTACAAATGGGTTGTAAAGCCCAGATCTTATTCAATGAATTTTCCCAGATGGCCCCATTGTCACAGAGGAAGAGCTGACGTCTCTGCCGCTGGTTAAAGTGGTTCCTGATGGTCATTATACATCCGCTAACCTAAACACTATAGTCCGTATGATGAGAGGCCTGCTGGAACAGAAGGTTCCTCTGCAAGAGTTTGAGGTACTGAAAATGTTTCATTGTACTACATATGAATCAATAAAGTCTGTTCTTTGATCTTAGAATGCTTTCTTTAGTCACAAAAGGATTTCTGAAAGATTATGTCAGACTGAAGACTGAAGTAATGCATCACAGGAAGAAATTACATTTTAAATCAATAATAAAATAGAAAGTTTTTATTTTGAATTATTGTAATATTTCACAAAATTACAGTTTTTTTTTTTTTTAAATCAAATAAATGTAGCTTATTTAATTATTTTCCTGTCTTTTTGAACCTATTTTATTTGATAGTATTTATTTCTTTTGGCAAGAATATAGCCTTTTAGGGATATGAAAATACATTTTAATGTGCATAATGATATTTATTTAATTTTTTCAAAGAACCTGCAGAATTTGCGGCCTTTGGATGAATGTCTGATTGGTCAGACCAAGGAGAACAAGAAGAAAAACCGATACAAGAACATTGTTCCATGTGAGTTAGGAAAAATATTGATGCATAAACAATGCATATTTTTTTACCTTTTTTGTATATTAATTTCCATAGTTGATTTCAGCTGTTTTCTCTGTGAGGCTGCTGTATTAATTTTATCTTACCCTCTGTCTTGGTTCAGTCGACACAACCAGGGTCATGCTGGGGAAGGATGGTGGCTACATCAATGCCAACTTCATCAAGATGCCTGTGAAAGACGAGAACTTTCTGTACATTGCGTGCCAGGGGCCGCTGCCCACCACGCTAGGGGACTTCTGGCAGATGGTCTGGGAGCAGAAGTCCAACGTGATCGCCATGATGACACAGGAAGTGGAGGGAGGGAAGGTGAAGTGTCAGAGGTACTGGCCCGACACGCCCCGCTCTCCCGAGATGGTGGACGACCGGCTGCAGATCACACTGGTCAAAGATCAGCACCTGGACAATTTTGTCATCCGCCTCATAGAGGTCAAAGACATCCAGGTAGTGTATATATCAGTACATTTATTAAGACTTATACAAATAGATGTTTACATGCATAAATCTGTATGTATATCTTTCTCTTGCAGACTAATGAGATCCAGAGAGTCACTCATCTTAACTACACAGGCTGGCCTGATCATGGAACCCCGACTCAACCAGAACAGCTCCTGACTTTCATTTCCTACATGCGACACATCCACCAATCAGGACCCATCATTACTCACTGCAGTGCAGGGATTGGTCGATCAGGAACGCTCATCTGCATAGATGTGGTTCTTGGCCTCATCAGCAAAGATGCAGATGTAAGTGTCGTATATAAGTTTATTCTTTGAACAATAACAAATTTTATATTTGCAATGTTTTGTACATTGCAAATTCATTATGAAACTATCTCATATTATTTCTATCTATCTATCTATCTATCTATCTATCTATCTATCTATCTATCTATCTATCTATCTATCTATCTATATATCTAT
>JAUCNO010000425.1:13888488-13908095 GCA_032353835.1 Enteromius viviparus
GAGATTCTAAGCTTTCAAATGGTACCACATATGGGGTTATTGGTGCATGCAAAGGGTTAAAAATTCAAGGCAGAATTAAAATTTAACTTTGGACCCGCCGGCGGGTCCACAGAGTTTGCAAAATTAACCTTAACAATACATAAAAATACATAATGCATAACCGAAATAACCATAACATTAACTGTAACACTAAAAATATTTGCACTGGTTTTGTTCGTCGTGCTTTCTTTCAGAATCATCATAGGCTGGTATAAATATAAATAGGTTCTTGAGAAAGAAACCCCTCTTAACCATGAGAAACCCCTAAGGTCACAGGAAACGATGTACACTTGGTAAAACCAGGTTGTCTACATGTCTACTTACTCTCAGAGTAGAATGTTAGGGTAGGTTTAGTAGAATAAGTTGGCAAATACAGTATGTTTAAGACAGTCAGTATGTAGTATGCTTTGGAGCCGCCAAACACAAGTGCTAGAAGATATCAAGCAGGCACTTTACTAATACTCTAATGCAGTCCAACAACATGTTCGGGAACCACTGCTCTAATGACTGCTATGTAGTTACTCAGGGTGTACTCACACTAGGAGTACGATTGTCCTGCACTCACATTGCTCTTTAGCATTCGCGCCGGAGCACGCTAACGTCATTATGATGCTGCGTTTTTAAGATAAACAGGAAGAGAAGCACTCTCGCTCAGCACAGTGGAGTCCATTATTTGGAGTTATTTTGTCTGTGGTGGTACACAGCGCTCTCACAGCATATTGATGAAGCGATCGGTCACCTTTGTGGATCGAAATTTTTCAAGCAATCATGGTACTCACAAAAACAAATTAACGTCGCACTCCCTGTTCCTGTTAGCGCTCACACTACATGCGAACCACGCCCGAGTCCAACTGAACCGCGCTCGGACACACCTCATCCAAGCGGGGCGGCCTGGCTAAACGAACCATGCTTTGGCGGTCAAGTGCACTCGGGCACGGTTCGGATGGTCTAGTGTGAGTACACCCTTACTGTTAGTATAGAATTCAAACCTGTCCTGCAGATTTTTCATGTCTCCCGTATCAGGCACAGGGTGACTGAATCCTTCATGATTCCTTTATTTGAATAAACACACGTCTCTAAAGGATGCTGTCCCACATCAAAGTCTTGAGTACTGCATGACTCTGCCTAACCCTGTGCTCTCTCTCTCTCATTCACTGCTTCCTTCTGTTGCTCTATCAGACACATATAACACCCGTAAGTACTGCAACTTCCTCTGTAATCCATTCTTTGTGAATCTGTGTCTCTGTGAATGAGCGACTCTTAGTTGAGTTTTTCTACTATAGCTACTACAAACTGTACATACTGTAGTAAAACGGTGGATGGATCTGTAGTGTGTATAGGTGTTTAAGGAAATATCATGAGAAAGTTTGGTTTATGTTCAGAAGCATGTTTTCTCCACCAGTTGTCTCACACCCCCACCTTTAACCCAAACTTTAACTCTTGCTTGAAATCAAACCCCTCAAATCCTATGGCTAGTTTGTTTATCCTGCACCCATCTTTTCTCCAGTAAAACAAGCTCCGAAGATCACAGCTCAGCCTGTGTCTCACACCGCTTTCTCTCTGGATGATGTCAATCTGGCCTGTGAAGCCAGCGGAGACCCGACGCCCAGGTGAGTCTGTACTGTACGTCAAGTCATTAGAACCAGGTGTTCAGATACTGCAGATGTGAAGAAAATGTGCAGAACTTGTAGACCTGGACAGTTGTTTGTTGATATTCACAGTACATCATCAATAAAGACGTTGAAGACATTAAGAATCAAGCAAAGGTTTCATTATTTTGTCTTGTGATTCATATGGAGACGTGTTTCAAGTGATTCGAGGCATCTGCACATGTACAGGACGTGTGTCTAAACTTGTCTTTCTCACTAAATGTGCCTCTCACTGACAGTTTCCGCTGGGTCAAAGATGGCAGAGAGTTTAGGAAGGAACTGTTTGAGTCTGGGACCCTTACAGTAGATGATACCGAGGTGCTCCAGTCCTATCAGGGCTCGTACCGCTGCTACGTGGCCAATGAGCTGGGGACGGCCGTCTCAGACCTGGTGCACCTGATCACAGAGCGTGAGTCTCTCCTTAAACACCACAAGCACTGCATCTCGGTGGAAAAGACTAATGCGTACAGAAACACAGACCCGGACTGTGCTCAGAAAAACAGCATGCATCAGTCAGAGCAGAAAAAACACACTCCCTGCTCGATTGAGCGTAAAACCTGCCACATCGAGCACAACAGCAGTTACGGAGAAAAAAATGTGTAGTTCACCTACAGCTATTATTTCAAGTACAGTACGTAACCTCAGCATTATCAAAGTAAAAAGATTTGTTTAAATGAATGAATGAATTAAAATGAATTAATTATTATCTTAATACATTTTAAATAGCGTAACTTGTAATCTATTATATTTCCAAAGTTACCCTCTCAACTCTCACTTACAAAAAATACAAAATCTGTGGCCATTATGGATGTGTGTTTTAAGCTAGCTGGAGAAAACAAAATGAAGGACAGATCAATATCTCAGTTAGTGAGCAGACTTTGTGGCTCCAGAGAGATCAAGTCAGTATTCAGTCACCTATATGCCACTCTCCGCAAACTGAATTATTCACTCAGTGCTGAAGGTTGCAGTGTTTTCTGACTGAATTATGTTGAAAGACCATAGGCATTACACCGCACGTAACCCACAGTTGCAGCGTCGCACGTCCTGATTTTGCTAAGTTCGGCATGTCAACATGGAACAACATTTTTAATCCAAAATTTTAGTTACCCTTACCCATGAGTAATCCCAAAAATCTGATTTAATGAGAGATGAATGGCACTGATGTTCAAGCACCAAACACTGATTGTAAGCCTAACCTCTTTCTTCAAATCTGATCAGCTAATCCGATGTTGTTCCAGGACACGTCGAACTGAGCAAGATCAGGTTCTGCATGCAGCGTCCCTGACGCATGAATGTTGCTCTGCTCATTCTGACGTTTGTTAGAGCCGCTGCTGTCTTTCTGAAAGCACAAACCTTGGATAAACAGTGACCACTGAAGAGCTATTCTGCCTGTTTTACAGCCATCCCAACCCTGGCCAAAGAGAAGAGGCAGAAAAGAAGATTGTTTGAGGAGGGAGGAAGTGCAGTCCTCTACTGTAACCCTCCCAAGAGCTCGATCCCTCCCAAAATACACTGGATGGACATGCGTAAGTCCCATTCAATATACTTTTGCCAAATTACATTGCCCAATACTGCGCAGTACTTGAACTGATTAAACCGAATCCCTCCCTCTCTCAATCAATCAATCAATCAATATGTGCTTTATCGGCATGATAATTGTTACAATGTGTTGCAAAAGCAGTGTTTGCATTGAATCTCGAACAGACATGTGTTATTACCTCAAGCATCTCTCTTTCAAATTCAAATGAGCTTATTTGCCATATGACACAGTATAGCCAAAGTATTGTCCATTATGTGAATGAGAAACAAATATAATACATAAGCAAAACAAGAACAGATCTGTTAAATGTAGTAATTAAATGACAAGAAAAATATTTAAGACATTGTAACAATAAAATGTTAAAAAAACAACAGTACAATATGTAAGAAATGATCTTAATGTTTCTGCGTTTGGTAATGCCATAAAATCAGTAATATGTAGAATCTGAAACTCTAATGTTGTGACAGTAATCAGCGTGCAGTAAGAAACACCAGCTCTTTCTGAGAGTACAGTAAACACACTCTCTGCTCTCTCTGTTGTTCAGAGCTGCGCCACATCCCTCTGAACGAGCGGGTGACCACCAGTCTTGATGGAAATCTGTACTTTGCCAACTTACAAGTGAATGACAGCAGAGAAGACTACACCTGCAATGCTCACTACATCAACGCCAGCGTCATCCTCCCTAAAGAGTCCATCTCCATCAGCGTCATGCCCTGTGAGTCAACTTTCTCCTGATTCAGGCCCAGCTCGGCTCTACTCTCTGCATGTGAAGATGCACGCTGATTCAAACACAGCATCCACACAAAACCAGAGGAAGGAAGTGGATGGCTGAGCATCATCATAACCCTGCCCTCTCTATACTTAAATTGTCGGTTTTTAAATAAAGTGTAATTAAATCATTTTACAGTGAAACATAGTACTCTATGTTTCAAGTGACATGTGGCCAGGTACGGTTTCCCATACTAGGAATTTGTGCACACACACACCCACACACACACACACACACACACAGCAGTTGGGGGAACGATGCCTTGCTCAATCATGGTGTTGAAGATGGAGTGTGCACTGGTTATTCACTCCCAGTGCCTGACCTTGGACTCGAACCCGCGACTGCCCCCTAAGTACATTCAGGAACCCAGCATTTTCACTTTTTAGCACATTCCCATAATTTAAAACTCCTTTTTTTCAAACATTTCACCAGTATTTCACCCAAATAAATGCTCAAGGATTTGGAAACTAGTGTTGGCGTGTTCGAAAATTAAATGGATTATAATTTGATTGAATATTCAGACGTATGCCCTCCTCAGGATTGACTTGTGTTCTGCTTTCACAGCAAATTCTGTGACGAAGAACCGGCGGCCCCAGCTGCAGAGGCCCGCGGGCTCCCACAGCTCTTACCTGGTGCTCAGGGGCCAAACGCTCACTCTGGAGTGCATCCCTGAAGGCCTGTGAGTATTCAGCCCATGTCCTGTGAGGCTAAACACTGACAGACATTAGCACAGATGTCTGGGACCTGGTTCATGAAACAAGTTTACCAAATTAGCAGAGTTTATTTTATTGTCAGTTGATTTGGTTCAGAATAAGTCAAACTTATTGAAAAAAGAATGGCTTATTTTGGCATAGTGGTTAGGCATGGGTTAGGGTTACATGCTGACAACAACAAAAATACTCAAGAATATTTGATTCAGAGCCTTATCAGTTTACAGGATTCTTATCAACCATCCTCAAGACAAAGACAGCATCTGAATAAACATCAGAATAAACATATAGCAGACATAAATCCAATAAACAGGTCACAAGACCTATCAAGGATATTATACGTATGTAATATTGTATATATAACAGCTAATTGTACAATTTTATGTTGTGACAATAATCACCCAAGTAGAAACAGCTGTATTAAAATTATTTTGGTGCTGCTTATGTCATGATCAGAAAATGAAAGCAGAAAGTATTCTCTTGCTTTGAGAAAGTACATAAAGATGTCCTTAATATAATCCACCTGAATCGAATGGAAGACACACGGTAGAACCAAACAAATCAAACAGATTTTCATCTACAGCAGGAGCGCCTGGTCCATCAGCCCGTAATACTGCTTTGACTGCCGTCGACTCTTGCTCTCTGTCAGGAGGGCACTGGGTGGGCTGATCGTTTGTGTTTAAAGGTCACTTTTGGTCTGTTTAAGCCCCACTCCAGAAGTGCAGTGGGAACGGATTGACCGTCCTCTGTCCCCGGCACGGGCCCAGACGCGGAACTACGGCCGCTGGCTCCAGATCCAGAGCGTGTCGGAGGCGGATGACGGCGAGTACACATGTACTGCCCAGAACAGCCAGGGCTCCGTCAAACACCACTACGCTGTGACGGTGGAGGGTAAGACACACACTCCTCACACACTGACGGGTGGCACAGCATATACGCCCACAGATAACACACTCTTATAACGGCCGGCAGCTGCTCCGTACTGGACGAGGCGCCCGGAGGACCACCTGTACGCCCCGGGAGAGACGGTGAGGCTGGACTGTCAGGCCGAGGGCATCCCCACCCCTGACATCAGCTGGAGTATCAACGGCGTACCCGTCACAGGTGCACAGCTCCACAGCTCCACAACACACTCTCACACTCAGCTTTGTTAGTATGTGTTCAAATAGTATAGAAATAAATGCACCTTATAACACACACAAAGAAAATTATTAAATATACACATGACACCAGAATCCAATGGGTAGAAAAAAACGCCAACTACAAAGTCTGTAGCGATGGCGTCGGTTGTCAAGCGCATTCAACATGTTCGAATCTACCCTCTGCCTCGACTAAACTCATCTTCTCCATTACATATCAGATCTGAAATACATTTACTTTCAATAAGAAGGAAATATTCTTAAAGAATAAAAATAATTCAAATATGAAAATAAAGTCACAAGTGCCGCGTGCATTTAATAAATGGCATTTATCGGGTGTGTATAAACAGCATCTACTATAACATTTCAGGAAAAGGAAGTGCAGATGTGTTTATATAATGCCTACTGGAAAAGAATGATGTAATTAGTGTGGAAATGAAGCGAAACTTTCAGACACCTGCGGTCACCACCAAACACAAACCCTAGAAGGGAAAAGACATTGGAACAATAATAAAGCAATAATAAAAAATAAATATATAAAGTCAGAAGTTAAAAAAAGAAATGAAAATGAGGGACATAAGATGTACAGTGAAGTGTTTCAGCAATAAATGAGTATTACTTTATAATGACCTACTGAACTTTTATCTTCGGTAACTCTGTTTTGGTAAAGCACTCCGGCACTGCTTTCTCTGTGTGGACAGACTCTGAGCTTACGTTTTCCTGGTGTCTGTGTGTGGCAGATATAGACTCGGACCCGAGACGCCGTGTGAGTTCAGGGACCCTGATTCTGACCGGTGTTCAGTACAGCGATACGGCCATCTATCAGTGCGAGGCCACCAATAAACATGGCAATATCCTGATCAACACGCACGTCCATGTAGTTGGTGAGCACCATTTCATCCAATGCCCTTCAGTTACTGTATGTGCATGAGAGACCCTCCAGAATGAATATAGGGTCACGCTTTACATTAGGTGACCTTGCATTTAAGGATGGTTTAAGGTGTGAGGGAAGGGTCTGTGTAATTATAAATGCAATTGCAGAAATTATTTATAGGTGTAATGACAAAAAAAACAATAAATGTATGTATGCATTAAAGGCATTCTATTAAATGATTAAAGGTAAGTACACAGCTGTTAAGGCCACCTAATACGAATAACTTGAACTCAATAACTGAATAAACTGCCAGCACATGGAAAAGGACTGATCTGGTTTTTGTGTCTGGCAGAGCTGCCTCCTCAGATCCTGACGGCAGACGGGCTGGAGTATGAGGCCACAGAAGGACAAACCGTTCTGCTGCTGTGTCGTACCTTTGGCTCCCCACAACCCAAAGTCGAATGGTGAGTTCATTTGATAAGTTCCCCCATATAGCTAACATGTTTATACAATAAGACGCTTTGCACTAGCATTATGAGTGACTATTACACATATTAACATTAAAACAGTCCACAAAACCTTTAATGAGATGCGATGATGTATATCAAGTTAGATGTGTTTTTATAATACAAATATAATTACAGAACAGATGTTCTGAAATTCTAGAAACTAGAGAAAAAGATCTCATAATAATCCAGCTTTAGAGGATGTCTATAACGCAGTGGCTCTGAATGTATGCAGGGACATTTTCAACTATGGGTCAGCTTTGCTCAATGCCAAAATGTCTCAGATGAGTGACGGAAATCTTCAGATCAGTGATGTGAGTGAAGAGGACAGCAGCATTTACACATGCTCAGTGACACAAAACAACCGGAGCATCAGTGCTGAGCTGAAGGTCTTGAGTAAGTCCATGTCAACCTATCACGTTTTTCACTGAAAGCTTATCGCTCAGCATGCAGTCAGACTTTAAACACAAAACATACAGTGTCATTCAAAAGTCTGCACTCAGAAAGGTTTTGACGTTTCTATGCTCATCAAGGCTTTATTAATTTGATCAAAAATACATATGCAATTTATCTGGCTTGTTTAGTTGGGGACACCTGATTTCCAGTGATTATCATCGTCTTGACTACAGAGACCGTCTCTTCATTTGATGAATAAAGTTTAATTCTCGTCATTATACATTACCATTACTCTGTTCTCATACTGGATAATGTTCAGTGCATCTGTATTGATAAAAGAGCTATAGAAATAAAAGTGACTGATTGATGATTAAAATAACAGTTTTCAATTTTAATATGCATTAAATTATAAATTTTAGCATCAGTTTTTAGATACTTCACAAATTTTATTTTGGGTGAACAGATATTAAGACAGATTTGACAGAAAAAAATCCCTCCCGTTCACACTTTAATGGTGCATCATAGTAAATCAATCAAGAATCAAAGAAAAAAAAATGAGCATATAAGATTTTTCATCAAAAAAGCCAGACAGACAGCAGATGGACAAACCACTATGGATGCGGTTGGAGTGAAAAAGACAACACTGTAATGTTACATTATTTTCTTCCATGGCTATTTACCTCATAAGTAAATTATTAAACAAGGACATTTTTTATTACCGCATTTTAACGAATTTTACTCAAACTGAAAGACACATGATGTACAATTAACACATTTGTTTAATCATTTGTAAACTTGATGTCAAACGTTAATGTTATTAAAACACAAGCACACACAGAAATATATATCTATATTTTAGAAAAAAACATCATTAACCTTTTTTTTCCCTAGAAAACCGTTTTCCGAACGCATTGTTTAACGCGGAACACAAAATCAGAAATATAAATTCTGCTTTTATGAATTCTGAATTGATTTATGTAACCAGGTTATGCTGTATGACGTTAATATAATAGATTGTAGAATCAATAGCAACCGATCATAGAAGATTCAAGCCAAACCCCAGGGCACTGTCAGGTCTCTGAATCTCTGAATCTTTCTGCTGAATGCCACATTAATGAGGTTTCATGTTGTTGTCTCCAGACAGAACTAAGATTGTGGACCCTCCTCAGGATCTGCGGGTTTTACGTGGAGATGATGCTGTTTTACACTGCAAATATACGGTGGACCTCAAGTTAAAACAACCCACAATTCAGTGGAAGAAGGACAAACACAAGCTCACATCGTCTGCTAATGATGACAAGTAAGCGCACCACATAATCTCTGCTATTTCCAGCTTATCAGCAGCTAACAAAAGTGATTAAAAGCTTATAGCTTATAGTTTCTGTTGGTTTTTGTGCTTATTGTGAGTCAACTTTGTTTGAAGGTTCATTCACATTTTAGCAGCCACTTGCCACTCTCTTTCGAGATGCTTGTATCAGCTAAAGCAGAGCGGGTCCATGAGTACGCATGGGGATAAGCTCAGGGCACTGCTGCTATAAACTGAGTCTGAAATGCCAATGGTTGCAGGTACACTGAATACGCCGATGGCTCTCTGAAGATCACTGACATTCAGATGGAGGACTCAGGGGTCTACAGCTGTGAGGTCAGCACTAAATTGGACTCGGTCAGTGCCACTGGCTCCATCACTGTACAGGGTGAGTCCTTCACTGTCACCAGATACAGTGCTTGACATTGCCCTGCTTCTGAAAACGCTGACGTGTTGGATGCTCCTTAGATAAGCCTGGTTCTCCTCACTCTCTGGAGCTGTCTGAGAAGAAGGAGCGTAGTGTCACACTGTCCTGGACTCCAGGCGCTGAAAACAACAGTCCTGTATCTGGTAATCTGACCACCGCTGGTATTTAGTTGATTTAATTCTGGCACCTGTTTTATTATAAACTTCTGCAATTTGTTAATGAGTGTGTAATATGAAAATATCTTACACATCCACTGAGGGAAACCTCTCATCAGAGCCCTTTATAAAACACCCTTCCTCTGGCCTTTAAGAAGTATTAATGCATTTTCATACGATTAAGTCAAATTTCCTTACAAAAGAGCCTTTATTTAGTTTATTTTTTTATCCAAATTGAGGCGAGGTGCACGTCTTATATCAAATCTTCAATACAATACAAAAAAAAAAAAACTCTTTTTAATTAGGATAACGGGTTTTCGTTTGGATCAGACATTGCTAGAGCTGACCTTTCATCTTTATTCTCCGTCAGAGTTTGTTATTGAGTTAAAGGAGGAGCAGAATCCAGACAATGGGCACTGGAAGGAGTACAGAAGAGTTGCTCAAGAAATCAGACACCTGGAGATCCACCTGCAGCCGTACACAACATATCACTTCCGGGTCAGAGCGGTCAATGCAATAGGAATGAGCGAGCCCAGTCCTCCTTCAGACTCATACAACACTCCAGCAGCCAGTAAGCTCTTCAGTGCTACACGACTGACCAATAGCACTTTTTTAAGATTTATTTGTTATTTATTAACGATAGGAAGCAAATTGGGAGAGAGAGGGAGATGGGATCAGGAAAGGTCCTCGAGTCTGTTCACGAGACTATCAGAGCCACTGTAACACTTTTCCATGGCACACACATCTAAAGGCATTTCACTGCCTTTTCTAGTCCAGTTATCTAAAGATTTGTAATGCACTTCCCTGACATGCAAATTGGCGTAGGATTGTAAAAAAAAAAATGGTTAAAATCTGCAATAGTAGTTTTACCTCAATCTCATGAGAAAATGTCTTCATTTTACAAATGGTGATTTATGAATTGGTAGACATTTGTGGCAACACTTTATTCTGATAGTCCACTTTAGACATTATACTAACAGTAAGTACTGTAAATACATGTTAACTAGCAGTCATTAGAGTATTAGACTGTCTGTTTAATATCTTATTCTACTAACCCTTATCCAACTCTAACTAGTCTACTCTGAGAGTTAATAGACGTAGCTGCAAATTAATTAGAATTGACATGTAGTTACAAAGTTACAGTAGAATGTCTTAAGTGGACGATCAGAATAAAGTGTAACCAAATTCATTAATTTAAAAAAGCTATATTGTAGTAAAAACATTAATAATAATAATAATAATAATAATAATAATAATAATAATAAACTTTATTTTCTATGGCGCCTTTAAAGGGTACATCTCAAAGCGCTTTACAGAGAAGAAGCAATAAGCACATTAACATCAGACCTAAAACACCAAGGAAATCACTTATAAAAAAAAGTTTTAAGCGCAGATTTAAAAACACTAAAAGATTCAGCTTGTCTGATCTCAGAGGGAAAATAATCCCAGAGCTTAGGAGCACAGACAGAAAAGGCCTGATCCCCCATAGATGGTTAAAGAGCAGGCGGTCCCACTAAAAGAGCAGAATCAGAGGAACCCCGGAGAATAAACTATATCTTGTCTTTGGGATGCATGCTGAACACATAGGCATCCCAAGTTTAAACCTTTCTTAATCTCATCTCTCTCCCATTTAATTTCCTAAGAGCTGTCCGATCACAATAAAGCAAAAAAACTGCAAAAATAAATCTTAAAAGAAGATGAGAAATGTCTTGTGATAATGATCTCTCCTGCACACAGAACCTGATATGAACCCAGAAAACGTGACGACGGTGTCTTCTGATTCGAACACTATGGTCATCACATGGCAGGTGATTAACATCTGGATCTCAGCTAAACTCATCGAGGTGTTCAGTGTGGATCCTTACAGACAGGCGTTTGAGCTGAAGTCGTCAGGCTCTCTTCTCTGAAAGAGACAGCCATATGACACATGACAAAGAGAAGATTATTTTGACTCAGTCGTCACAATTCATTATTTTTATTATTTTTTTTGTTACATTTGACAGGAACTGGATCGAGGACAATTTAACGGGCCCGGTTTTAAGTACAAGATCTACTGGCGTCAAGCTTCAGGCAGGAGTCCACACTGGAAGGAAGGCAGCGCCTCAAATCCTCCGTTCATTGTGAACGGCACCGGGCCCTTCGTCCCCTTTGAGATCAAAGTTCAGGCAGTCAATGAGCTTGGTGCAGGACCAGAACCAGATGCTGAGTTTGGCTACTCGGGGGAAGATTGTGCGTCTTCAAACATTTCCTGCTTTAGTTTTAGCCTGTGCTTTGCTTTATTTTGACAGTTTGATAGAAATGACTCTCAATCTCTCACAGTACCTCAGGAAGCTCCTTCAGAGGTGGCAGTGACCGAGCTGAACAAAACCGCTGTCCTGGTAAAATGGAGTCCGGTCAGCATGGAGTCTGTCCGGGGACACTTACTTGGCTACAAGGTACTTGATCTATAAACCATCATTGATAGTTTCGGTACTTGGCTCCCAGCCAGAAACTTTATTGTTCAAAGAATGTTCTGTGATGTTTTATTTTAGAGATTTAGATGTTGATGTCTATTTTATGTCTGGTTTTTGGAAAGTTTTTGATTAGATATTTGTGGTTATTTACTGAAAATAAAGATATAATCATTATGTAGTATTCTGGTTATATAATTTGGTATCAGTTACACATTATTTATTGCAGACATTCAGTGGTTCTTTAGACTGAAATAAAGCAGTGTATAATTACATCTCTTCAAATATATAAAAAAATGATAACTAAAGAATCAGGTTAGGAATCTCAGCAATGGTGACATGCTTCATGCTGCAATGCATTCTGGGTGCATCATGCAAAACATCTAGGTTACGAAGATAACCCTTGTACCCCAAAGGAGGAAACAGAGACGTTAGATATGGGAACTTGCGTGAGAGCCTTTGAGCTTCAAACTAAAGGCCAATGAAAATTGGTGTGCACAGATTGCATTCAGGTGCACGTCAACGTGAGTATAAGAGGGCATGAATGCAGTGCACCTGCAGGTTTTCACTGAGGAGCCCAGTCAGTGTCATTGGGACCCCTGGGTCGGGGCAAGGGGATGTAACGTCTCCATTCCCTCCTTCAGAGAACGTTACATCCGTAACCTTGACGTTCCCCTTCAGTCGAGTCACTCTGACGGTACATATGGGAACAGACCTGTGAAAAAGGCCACGACCCTGAGGCACGTTGCATGGAGACCCCTGTGCAGACAGGCTAGTGTGCCAGGAGAGCAGTCTGCATGAACCCCTTCCTATGCTCTGAGGGCCAGAATAGGGGGCCCCACAGGGCTGCCAGTTGTTGCTAAAACAGTTGGTTGATGACGCGGAGCACATGTTTCTAACTTGCTCTTTATACATGTGGCATTTTTGAACAATTCAATATATAGAAAAGATGTTTATAATTGTAGGGAAACACGGTCTTCTGGCTGACCGTGGAATATTGAGATTTGTAGCCACGACTACTGGGCGAAGGAGACTCTAAAGGAGCACCGTCAGAGCTTCTCCGCTCTAGTTCTGACTGCGGGGCAGGAGGACTCAGGGTCGCCTTAGTAGGGGAACAACTGAGAGAAGCACCAGGTCCCTCAGCAGATCTCTCAAGTGAGCTATAATCAGCCAGTCATCGAGATTGAGGATGCGGATACCGATCTGCCACAGAGGGGAGAGGGATCTAATCTGATCCCCTTTAATAAGGTCACCGTGACCTTAGTAAAGATGTGGGGAGAGAGGGACAGGCCAAATGGGAGTACTTGTACTGATATGCTTGACCCTTGAAAGCAAACTCGAGGCAAGATCGAGACATGAAAGTACAGATCCTTCAGGTTGATGGCTGCAAACCAATCCTGATGGATGTGGGACTTCGCCTCGGTCTGCCAATTCTTCTACAGTGTTGGCGAATAGGCCGACCTGGGAAATGGGAGCGTCAAGAAAGCATGCTTTGTCGACGTCTGCCATCTTGACCAGATTCAGCCATAGATGCCGCTCCTGGACATCACCCGACCATGGGTCTTCGTTGGTCAGGGCGAAGACGGTTACGGTGTGGAGTTCCTGCATCTGTCCCTGATCAGGACCACTCTTGTGCAGATGTTGTTGTTGTTTTTAAATAAAAACTAATATTAAAAAGGTCCAACTGTCCAATAACAGATTACAACAACCAAACTATTATTAACTGTCAACATCTAAAGCTCTGTTAATCTTATAATCTTAAAACTTGATCTTTTTTGTAAGTGTCTGACAGAAATAATGCCAGTCTAGTCTATAATAGGTGAAGCTGGTAATGCTGTTTTTTGGAGGTTTTTAATTGCAATGGAGGTTGACGAAATGCAAATGCTGGGTTTACTATCAACCAAAAATTCACATCCGCAAGTCCACATCTGGTCTAATGAGAAGCTTCCTGCTAAAATCTTTAATCTTTAATAATGTAACCAATAAACATTTTTAGAATGCTTTTAAAGAATGTTATCCTATCTTTTAGCAGAGAATTTTGAGAACAAAAGTAAAACTGAAAACATTCCCAGATCATAACAATTCTAGAGGGTCTGGTGATTATCATAGATGTTTTTCTCCCGGTCTCTCTCTAGATCCATCTGAGAAAGAAAGGTCCCAGAACTCGCAGCCGAAGAGCCCTGCCGATGCACGAACCAGAGGCGAACAAAAATAGAGTGATTCTGGTTCATGGAAATAAGGTGGAGACGATCGTGAGCGACTTGCAGTTTTACTCGAACTATGCTTTGACAGTTGCACCTTTCAACAGCAAAGGTGAAGGTCCGCATTCGAAGACATATCACTTTAGCACTCCAGAAGGCGGTAAGGTCACTTTTTACAGCGCATGTGAAAACCTCTATGAATGTGGATTAGATGCTGAACTTGTGCTCTTCTGGCATCCAGCTCCTGGCCCAGTTTCGTTCTTGGCCTTCGAGAGCCCATCTGAGACGGAGATCACCCTGCACTGGGAAGCTCCAGACAAACCCAACGGAGTGCTCACAGGCTACCTGCTACAGTACTATGAACGTGAGTCAACCCAGGATTGTTTATTTCAAGTTTATCAGCACTTCATATAATACAAATAGCTTAGAAAGTGCCGTAAAACCAGTAAGAATCTGCAGGAATCAACCATTATAAATGCAGCACAGAAAAAAATACGGTATCAGTGAATTACTGCTACAGTTGATTGTTTTCACGTGAAGCTGTGCTCCACCGACCGCCAGTCATTTTTACTCTATTTGCATTAAGTAATACTGTAGTAAAGCACAGACATTTAACTGTGAAATTCAGTAAACACATTATTGTTGATGTATATTTTGTACAGGTAAGCAGATTAAGCCAAAATATAAACACAACATGCAAAGTTTCTTGTTAAATGCTTTCCTATATAAAACCATTATAAGGAAAACACTGAACCATTAAGAGGATTGCTGGAAACACTTTATTTTGATTATTCTTTTGAACAATCTGTTGACAATAAGTAGCTTTGCACCTAGATGTTAACTCTCATTAGAGTATTAGTACACTCTGTAATTAATATCTGCTAACTCTTTATTCTGATGGTCTCCCAAAAGACACTCTACTGACTAGAAGTAACTTTGCAAGTACATATCAACCTTTTCTAACCCTAACTCTATCAGTCTACTAATACTCTGCTAGCACTCTATTGAGAGTTAGTAGATATGTAGGAGCAATGTTACTTATAATCAACAGAATATGTTAGAGACCATTAAAATAAAGTGAAACCGGATTGGTTTCATATTCAAATATTACTATTTTAAATATATTACAGCACTTTTGTCATGCTATTTAATGAATGAAATTTTGCTGCCGGAGCTTAATTTATGGCCAAAACATATCTTGGTTTATTGTTTTGAGAGGTGTTCTACTGTAAATATTTGCTGCAGTAACACAGAAAACTGAAAATCTGAAAGGTTTTTACTGCAATTCTATGAACGATTTCCCCGTGAGGTCTTCGAACCAGTCATGTGACTGAAAACTATTGATTGTTTCAATTACAGCTACTCGATTGATTATTCCAAGCTAAAGCTTTGTCAGTAGATTACAAACGCATGGTATTTACATGATTTTTACTGTATTTAAGGAAAGGTAATCAGATTTGATTCATTCTGATGGCTTGCTGTTCTGTCGTCTGCTTAGCTGTTCCTGGGATTACGAGCACACAGCTGGTGGAATCCATCAACTTGCCCCTTGTTACTGAGTTCACACTAAAAGACCTGAATCCTCAGATCCAATACCACTTCAAACTCAGAGCAATCACTGCCGCTGGTGATGGGGAACCTATAGAAATGGAGGGCGCCACCTTGTTGGATGGAGGTGAAACTGCACCATCAAAACTCCAGCATTCTCAACACAGGACACAATATTTCATTTACTGATCTACAATATTGTGATATCTGTCTGTTCCCTCTCCAGGACCACCATCTAATATTACGATTAAACCTGGAGAAACATCGGTTAATTTCAGTTGGGTGCCAGGAGAAAGACAGCGTAACTTTGCCTTTAGCTTCCGTTACCTGAAGAAAAGTGAGAGTCTGATCAAATTTGATTTTCCCGCTGTCATTGTATGATTATTGATGTTGTTGATCATCATCATCGAACAGTGATGAAAGTATTTGTGTAATTGCAATTTGTATTTATAGCTATAGTATTTTTCATGAACCCTAAAATGTATCTAAAATGTATATAGAGCATCTAAATTGGCTATTTAAATATACATTTAAATATAAAGAAATATATGTGACCCTGGACCCTGGATTGAGCTTGAGAACAAACTTTCCATTGATATATGGTTTGTTGTTGCATAGGATTAGTTGAAAACTGGAATCTGAGAGTACAAAAAAAAATCTAAATATTGAGAAAATCACCTGTAAAGTTGTCCAAATGAAGTTCATCTAATCAAATACTAATATTTTGATATATTTACAGTTGGAAATTCACTAAATTTCTTGATGGAACACGATCTTTACTTGTATAATGATTTTTGCATCCCAAAATTGATCATTTTGACCCATACTATGTATTGTTGGCAACAAACATATCTGTGCTACTTCTGACTAGTTTTGTGCTCCAGGCCCACATATAAATGTTCAAGGAATGTGGGCCAAATTAGGCACACCATTCGTAATGGGATGGTGCAAAAATATGGAAAAATACATGCCAATGAAGCATTTTCATTTCTAAAATGGGAACGTTTTCAGTGCTTTTGCATCGAAATGTTTTAAGCGAGTTTGAGGTTGATATTATAGTTAGATAGGATTTTTGGGCCACTATGCTCAAATGCTCACAAAGCTGGATCCTAATTTGTCAGTAAAATATATCAAATATAATGTGAGTTTTGCCCACATGTGTCCCCATGAGAAAATCTGAAAAAATGTTGTTTGTGTGTATGTTAACAGGTGGTGAATGGGAAGAGACGGAGAAGGTCAACTCCTCGCAGGCGTTCTATCAGCTGCAGGGCCTGACGCCGGGCGTTGTGTACCACCTGCAGATCCTGCCCGGAAACAACTCCTTGCAATTCGAAACGACTGGACCAGGTACAGGATACTAACAACCATCTCTGGGTTGTTTTATTCGTCCCGTGCTCTCACGTGTTGTCTCTTTCTCAGAACTGCATGTGCTGACCAGCAGCTTTGCGACTCAGGGCTGGTTCATCGGACTCATCAGCGCCATGGTTCTGCTGCTGCTGATGCTGTTCATTTTGTGCTACATCAAGAAGAGCAAGGGAGGGAAGTATTCAGGTAACACACAAAGCAACTAACAGTTAGCTGTAAAAAAAAAAACCATTCTCTCCGTTTTTGGTGATAGCAGCCTTCTGTGGTCTGATGTCTTTGACTTGTCCCTGTTGTGTGTTATTTATGTGTTCTTTACTCCATGCTAGCAAATTGGTAGCATTATTATATTATTGAAACTCCCTATCCTTATACAGCAGGCTAGGAATGGCAGTATAATTTAACATTTATAAAAATATTCCAAGGATGGTGACTCCTATACTCATTAGTAACCTATAATAACCTGCTTCACTTGAACTTGAGTCCTACAGGAACTATCTGATATGAATTAACGAAATGAAAGGTTTAGAGAGCATATGCTGTGTCTCTCTTCACATGAGCTGATTATCAGAATCAGGTGCGTTCACAAAGAGAGACATGCAAAATATGCGAGCGGTGGGGCGCCAGGACCGCTGATGTACAGTATGGATTATTTTTAGTAAGTGTCTTTTTAACTATTTGTTAGAAAGTCATTTTTATTTTGTGTTTGTATTTCAGTAAAAGATAAAGAGGAGGATCAGGTCAACGGGGCCCGCATGATGAAAGATGGAGAGTTTGGAGAGTACAAGTAAGAGCAATCATTTTTTTATTTTTATTATAATGTAAAATATACAATATTGTGTCTAAAATATAACAATATTAAGTTCTTATTACTGACCTGTTGTGTATCGCACTTGGTAATGTATATTCATGGTAAATGTATGTGCTTACAGACAAGTGGGTTACAGTATAGTAACTAATAAGACACATTACTGTACGTACAATTGATATGTACATGGTAAATGGGCACCAAAATGTGCTATTATGTGGTAACAAACATACTGTACTTGTACGTGATAAATATTTAGTACACACAAACAAGTAAAATGGTTCACTTTTTTTACAGTCCTATTTCCATATACAGTATGTTAGTTAATGTACAGAATAAGTTATGTGGTACTCAAGACCAAGATACTTATTGAGTAATCAATGCTACGTATATTGAAGTAGGACTGTAAAATAAAGTGAACCGTTTTACATAAACATTAACACAGGAATTCTTGACACTTCCCACGCCTGTGAGGACATGCCTGTTTGAACCCACTTGTCCATAAGTACTACGTTTTTACCATGTGTATACTATAAGTACATTCCAGTGTTTCTTGTACAGACACTGTCTGTAAGGGACTGTTCTGTGTGTACAAACTAATCAGCATGCATGTACGACTGTTAAGTGCAGCCATGTTTCTGATTTGTTCCCCGTACATCCGCCTCAGGTAAGTATCTTGTGTTCCCACTCGTTTGCCTGCAGGTACAAGATATCAGCATGTACAGTATGTACCAGGGAAGAACACACACAGTTTTTTTTTCACAGTATGTGTGTGAGAGAGAGATAAACATACGCACATACTTTTAATGCATAGCATAATCTGCTGCTTTTAATACAACGTAAATATGATTAGTAACATTTCAGTTATTAGTCATGCAGTAATGTAACACACATGCGTTTCTTCATACAGCCAAAATCTTTAGTATTACGAATATTATTAGTAATATTACACAACGGTTTCACTGCTACCAAAAATGCTTGTCATTTGCCGCTTTCCATGAGGCTTGGAGAGTCTTACACTGAAACTGATGTTATGGGGTGTTGGCGAGGGGAATTTGCATGCCACGTCACTCCTGTACATACAGGTCTATAAGATAGGCATCTACTCATTTAGATTGTACTTTGAGCTGAATGCTTGTATAAGCAGCTAATTGAAAAAAACTTCAAGTTAAAGACTTGCCAGACATCTCAGGCTGTTTTAAGATGCATTTTTTAAGGCAGCTAACTAAAAGAGCAAGTGGATGAATGGCATCCAGTGCCTTTCTTCTTGGAGGTTCCTGAAGCATGGAAGGTACCCTACATGCCTGTGCTCTTCTCTTCTCACGACCCTTGATGGCTTGACATACGAGGGGAATGCGGACGCTCTCCAGGTGGAGAGTGGGGTTGCAGTGCATCTCTGCTGCAAACGCTGCCACTTGGAGGAATCATCTAGGAGTACTTTTCAAAGCCTTTAACCTAACCTCAGCTTTGTCTTACAAAGCTCACAGTGGTGTAGGTCAGGTGCCTTGCACCTGCAATCAATGAAATGCATGCAGCTACATCAGTCGTACCTTTGGTGATGCTTGTGTGGAGACTGATGTGTTGACACAGAAACACTTATTTTTAATTTGACCCTCATTTATAAAACTTTCTTACGCACTGATTTGATCTAAGAGTGTTCGTACGATCAAATCCACATCAAAGTACAGATTTATAAAAACCGTCTTTGACGTGGAAAAGTACTTATCT
>JAUCNO010000425.1:13980511-14009650 GCA_032353835.1 Enteromius viviparus
TAGGAATGGGATGGCACTTCAGTTCATAGAATGAGTAAAGGCAGGTGAGCGAATACTTTTGGTAATATAGTGTATTTGGAAGAAACTCTAGTTACTGAATTGGGGGGATTATATGAATGTATCTCGTGCTGAACTCACTGACTCTAGGAAAATGTAAATGGAATGTTCATTTCATCTTGCTTCCATATAATGCATATTAATATAGTATTTAAAGCATAGCTCTGCGCTGTATCGCTGCTGTTCCTTAAGCGCCGCCTGCTGTCAGAGATTGAATTTGCATGGCCTGTATGCCATTTCTATTGTTTGCAGATAGGTGATTTAATATACCACACTTTTACAAAACTATGTAGCATAATTTCATAAGTCCAGACCATTCTGTTTTGGCTTTGAAATTGTAGAATTTTAATTTTACATCAAAAACTGCTTATACTACATGTATTATGTTTGCTAGGATCATGATTAAAATACTGTTTAATGCATTCGGATTTATATCAAGGCACATTTAGGGGAAAAAAAACAACAACACGATGAACCATAAAACCATTAAACTATTCCAGTTATTATTCCAATTACTTCAAATTGAATAACATTCAGTGTGTTGAACGTCTAAATTAATTAGAATGCTGAAGTGAGATTTAGTGAAATATTTTGTGATTCTGAATGTGTGCTGATTTCCAGGGAGATCTGTTTAAGATCCTGCACAACATCTTGTTGAACGGAGAGACAAGGGAAGCAGCTCTGAGCTACATGGCAGCTCTGGTGAATCGTAATGTGAAGAAGGCTCAAATGCAGGTATGTCTGCTCAAGTAATAAAATCTGGCGTTACTATAATATATTACAATATTATTAACATTTTATTTTTCAGTCCATCTCAATGGATGCGTGGTGTAGCTGTATTTGATGTACCATAAACTCTGTGAAGGTGCTCAGGTCGCTATCACTTTGTCTCACACACAAAGAAAGATAAAGTGCGAGAGAGTCTTTTATAACATGCAGACTTGACGCGCTACACGTATACTATATTCTTTGTTGTATTTTCCTGTCTAAATAACGGATTTCAGCAAATCAATTCGAGTGAATGCAGACAACATGTTTAATATTCATAAACCCCTCAGCTCATTAATATTTGGTGCATTTTAAATGGTTAGTAGTTATCTTATATTTTTTGCCCTGTTTTTTATAGAAACATTAAATGATAAACAAGCACCTCCACCAGTTAGTTTCATTAATTTAACATTTAATAAATGTGGCATCCAAGTTTGCCATTTTATTTCTTTATTTTTTTTTATGTAAAGCAATCGTTACTTCCCCTGCTAATTACTTGTAAGAAATAACTAGTAACTTTAATTATATTTTTAAAGGTAACATGCCCAACTCTGGCCATCGTGTTGAGGTATCAATGTCAACAGTTTCTTGTGAATGTGAATGAATGGGTCAATCTTAATGCAGTGTAACTACAGTCTGATTGTTTTCTCCTTCTTCCTTTTTTTTAGACCGATGATAAGCTAGTGTCCACAGACGGCTTCATGATGAACTTCCTGTGGGTGCTGCAGCAACTCAGCATGAAGATAAAGCTTGAAACAGTGGATCCTCTCTACATCTTCCACCCCAAGTGTCGGCTGAATGTCACCACGGAAGAGACCCGGCTCAAAGCCACGATGGAGGACCTAAAGAGCTGGCTCACCGAGATGCGTGAGTGTGGGCTCTGTTCTTGGACATGCTAATGTCTTTAGATGCTCAGTTCTACTTCAGACAGCCCATTAACTGTTCCTTCCATTCCTTCACAGATGAAGACCCGTCCAAGTTCCCAGAGCCCAAGTTCCCAACAGAGTGCTTCTTCTTAACGCTACACGCACATCATCTGTCTATCCTCCCGTGCTGTCGGCGCTACATAAGGAGGCTGAGAGCCATCAGGGATCTGAACAGGTGCACAGATTCAGCCATAAAACTAACAGTTTGTTAACAAAACCATGTTGAGTGCAGACTTCTCAGTGGGCTAATAGAGTTTGAAGATTAGCTAGTTAAGGTGATTCTCAAAGTGGAGCTTCTTGCATTACTCATCGCTTATGTCAGATGGCCCATCTTAGATATGGTGTCCTTTTTATGCTTTTTGAAAAAGCCTTTAATCTCTTTCTGACGAGATGGGCTAATCCTGTCCTGTCCCAGAGCCTCTTGTAGAAGGTATTTTCTTGCAGTCCTATTGTAGAGCAGCTCTAAAGTAATCTTAGTCCATAATGCCAGAATTATCAGCTCATGTGTTAGTGGTGCATCAGTGGCAGTGATTAACGTTCTTCAAGTTCAGATAAAAGGCAGCTAGTATAGTTTATTGGCCTCATGATGCCTGGCAGATAAGAACCACAGTGACCCCTGCTGTCTACGGCATATATAACACTTAGATTGATTATCTTTTCTGTGGACGCTTTTTTGGTTGTTTTTTGTATTTAAGCTGTCAGAAGTGGTAGTTTGCACAAGGCTGAATAAGAGTGTGTCTGTGTGTGTGTTACAGAACTGTGGAGGAGCTGAAGAACAGTGAGAACCAGTGGAAGGATTCCCCGTTGGCAAGTCGTCATCGGGAGATGCTGAAGAGATGTAAAACACAGCTGAAGGTGAATGCTGTTATGCTTTATTAATAAAAAAAACGACTTGTTTATAAAAGTGCTTGTGGACAAATATAAAAATAAACGTGGAAAGCGTGCCAGCTCTGATTTCTTAAAATAGCAACTATCTATTACACTCTCTGTTGTTGAGATTAGGGCAGCAACAGCTAATGAAAGTAACCGATGGTTCCAGTATTGATTAATAGTCAGATCTTTGCACTTTGTGCAAAAAATATTCTGTGTGTATATATAGAACATATATCAAATAAATGTCTTTGTTGACAGAAACTGGTGCGCTCTAAAGCCTGCGCAGATGCAGGGCTGCTGGACGAGAACCTGCTGCGCAGATGTCTTCAGTTCTTCAGTATGGTCATCCAGCTCATCTTGCGTATGGTGGAGCCTGCCTACCCACAGTGAGTTCACTAACCATCTCTTCTTCAGATATACCTTACCTTACATTCTTTTAGTCAAGTTAGTAGTCGAGATTGTTCTGTTCTGCTCTGACTTCCTGTCTTTTATCACCTTTCAGCGTAACCCTGCCTCTGAACCCAGAAATCCCCAAAAGCTTTGCAGCACTGCCAGAGTTTTACATTGAAGATGTGGCTGAGTTCTTGCTTTTTATTGTGCAGTAAGTTTATGATAGTAGTGAAACAGGCATATTATAGTGTTAGAATTCAAATCTAGTTTTTTTTGACACTTTATTTTATTTTTTTTTAAGGTACTTTCCACAGGTTCTCTATGAGCCGTGCACTGAAGACATTGTGACCTTCCTGGTGGTCTTCATTAGCAGTCAAAATTACATAAAGAACCCATACTTGATTGCCAAGCTGGTGGAGGTGCTGTTTGTCACCAATCCTGCGGTGCAACCACGCACTCAGCGTTTCTTTGAGATGATGGAGAACCACCCACTGGCTGTCAATCAGCTTGTGCCAGCCCTCATGAAGTTTTACACGGGTAAAAAATGGTCTCGCGCGTATATTTTTGAAGTCTGTTCGGTGCATTTTGATTTATGCTAAATGGATGTGCTTTCTTAGACGTGGAGCACACCGGAGCCACAAGCGAGTTCTATGACAAGTTCACAATCCGTTACCACATCAGCACCATATTCAAAAGCCTATGGCAAAACATTAACCACCAAGGCACCTTCCTAGAGGAGTTCAAGTGAGTTCACCATAGTAAATACTTTGTATAATAAGTATTGCTTTAAATCAGCATTTGTAGGTTTGATTTAAATGCATATTGATTGAACACCAATTTATAAATGCATTTATTGTCTAATTTTATGTATTCATTTGCTAAATGTTTATGTATTTATTTTCTACATATGTTAATCATAGCTTTTTCATCTTTCTTTTTGCAGCTCTGGTAAACAGTTTGTGCGCTACATCAACATGCTAATTAACGATACAACGTTTCTGCTGGACGAGAGTTTGGAGTCTCTGAAACGCATCCATGAGATCCAGGAGGAGATGAAGAATAAAGAGCAGTGGGACCAGCTGCCTAGGGTCAGCACATACTGCATACAACTCTCCCAATAATCCAGTTACCTACTCTTTTAACTGCTTTGTATGTAATGGAAATGACACACTATTGTGCCAGGGGGAACATTAGCTTCAAGTCTAAAAGGAAGGAGCATCACTTTTAAAGGGAATGGTTGTGCAGGAGTGCCACACTTTTTGTTTAAAATCATGTGAAATGTTCTGATCCTCAGGAGCAGCAGCAGAGCCGACAGTCCCAGCTGACTCAGGATGAGAGAGTATCACGATCGTACCTGGCTTTAGCAACAGAGACGGTGGATATGTTTCATATTCTCACCAAACAGGTCCAGAAGCCCTTCCTCAGGCCTGTGAGTACAGAAAGAAACACAATTTGACATCTGTATGAAGTTTTATGCTCACCAAGGCTTAATTTGATCACTTTTGAACATTAGTGCAGGAGCAGCTGAATAACTTGTTATACGAATAGAAGCTTTTAACAAACCTATACAAGCAGACACCTGTCGAAATATAACTTAAGGAATAATTCAACAGACAACACAGGAAGACACTTAAAGAAGCTCCAAACTAATTTAGATTTGGTTAATGGGAGAAAGCGTGAGGATTGTAATCTGCTGCTAGTCTGTAAAAGAATCTCCTAGGCTCTGCTCTCTGCAGGTATTTATAGTCTTCAGGGAAGATTGAGCTGTTGCCAGGGTCAGAAGGTTAAGTTTATTTAGAGGAGGAGTGAGAGGGTATTTTTATTGATGCCATATTTAATAAATGCCATATTTAAAAGTTATCAAAGATGCACAAAAATAATAACATTTCTTGTTATGGAGACTCTGCATTTTCTGTTGTGTTGAACAGGAATTGGGTCCTCGTCTGGCTGCCATGTTGAACTATAACCTGCAGCAGCTATGTGGGCCTAAATGTCGAGACTTGAAGGTGGAAAACCCAGAAAAATATGGTTTTGAGCCAAAGAAGCTCCTGGATCAGCTCACTGACATTTATCTGCAGCTGGACTGTGCCAGATTTGCTAAAGCCATTGCAGATGACCAGGTCTGTATTTGCTCACCAAGATCTTCAGTGGTTAGATGGCAAATGCTGTTTGGTGCTTAAAAAAAAAAAACATGGGATAATTATTTTTCTCTCTCTCACTTTCAGCGGTCGTACAGCAGGGAGCTGTTTGAGGAGGTCATTTCAAAAATGAGAAAAGCAGGCATAAAATCCACCATTGCTATAGAGAAATTCAAACTGCTGTTGGAGAAGGTAGAGGAGATCGTAGCCCGCAATTCTCAGTCTGAGATGGATTTCAGCGATGCACCAGATGAGTTCAAAGGCGAGTCATCAAGTCTTTGTCTATTTTATATTTTTAGTCTATTTTTCAAAAGTTTAAGGTTTGGTAAGGTTTTTTTTGTTCTCTAAAAGAAGACTCTTACACTCTTCAGATTTTTTTTTTTATTAAAATAAAAAAGCAGTAACATTATGAAATTTTCCAATTTGAATGAGCTATTATTGATGTTATAAATTGTAGGGATGCACTGAAATGTAATTCTTGGCCGAAGCCGAATAATAATGAAATGCTTGGCAGAATACCTAACGTGGTGTTTCCATTTAATTTGGCCAATTTTTTCACCATTACAATAATTAAATAGTAAAAATTTGCTTTTTACTTTTTTGTGTTGCTTTTCAGAGAAATAAATCAAATAACAAAAATACAATTTCAAAATATTTATTTAACACTGAACATTTTTTTTAACATTCCAGCAGATGTATTACAAACAAAGCACAATATAACTTAAGATAAATAAATTAGTCAAATAAAAAAATATTTTTATTTGGCCATCTTTGAAGCCCCCTTCTTGAATAGCCTATGTTAGGCCTATAACTGACTGCTGTAACTCTATGTCTACAACAACAAATTAGAGGATCTCATCGAACATGTCAGACAGCGACACTGTGTCTTTATATCGTGTCGCGATGCAGTACAAGGGTTCTGACTAAATCTCTTTGTTTAAAAGATGCTTTAGTGCTGCAAATAAATGCAGATGCACCTTCCTGGAGAATTCAGCAGTGTCTGCAAACGGCGTTTTTGCCTCTTTCTCTGACACTTTAAAGTGCTTCCACACTGCTGACATGTTTGCTGCATAAAGCGCGCGCCTATCACTCTACGCGGGGTACTATTTGATCGCGTCATTAAAAACGTCATTGTTCGGCAAAATTTATTCTGCCTTTTAACTTATTTCGGTTGCCGAACATTCAGTGCATCCCTAATATATATATATATGCAGAAGAGAACAAATGTCATCTTTCTCCAGAGGACCCTTCATATGTGTGCCTTTGGAGAAAGATGACATTTGTTCGCTTCTGCATATCATTTTTTAACAATATAATAAAGTATTGAGGACCCTTCATATCTGTGCCTTAATACCTTACTGGGATTACAAAGCATTCAAAAGTGTTTAGACCAAATTTGAGTAATCTAAAAATACATTACAAATGACGTTTTAAAGTGTGTATTTTGTAATCTGCACATTCTACAGAAAACATAAATGAAAGTATCCTCCCAAACCCTGTATGTGTAGGAAGAAAATACTATATTAAGTTACAGTTTAGGATAAAAATGATGTGTGATTGCTCACTACCAGTTTGTTATTAGGACTTATAATTCAGTGCTGTAACAACAAATATACATGAAATCATTCTACATCACCATCACTCTGTTCTCATACTTGATAATGTTCAGTGCTTTGCTACTATCTGTATTGTTAAAAGAGCTCTAGAAATATAAAGAGGAGTGGCTTGAAGAACAAGCGTAGTAGTGTGCAGACTCTACTACACAGGAATGTTTAGATAACTATTTAAAAATTTCACTAAAATGCAGTGAAGTTTTTCTACTTTTCTCAGTTTAAACGCTTACCCTTCTTTTCTATTCTATGAGAATACTCTACAAACCTACACCTACTCTGTGTGTTGTTGCAACTACACGGCTTGTTGCATATTGCTTTATTATATTATATTATATTATATTATATTCCCTTTGAAACACACAGCATATGCCGGTTAGGTATGTTTTGAAGCTGGGATGCTGGTTTGTGCTGGTTCTAAGTTGTTCAAATCAGCAAAAAAAACTAATATACGGGCTTTAAAACATACCTAACCAGCAGGTTATATTATTATAATACATTATATTAAAACCTAATAGATCAATCAGTGACTTTTATTTAAATAGCACTTAACAGTACAGATAGTAGCAAAGCACTGAACATTATCAAGTAGAAGAACAGAGTGATGGTAATGTATAATGACTAGAATTAAACTGTTTAATTATCAAATACAGAGACGCTCTCACTAGAAATCAGGTGTCCCCAACTAAACAAGCCAGAGCAACCAAAACCCCATCCATGAGAGAATGGAGAGAAAACCTTGTGAGAACCAGGTTTAGTTGGGTCAGTTCTCCTCTGACCGGACGCCCAGCACCTCATTTCCAGTTCAATATTAAACACACGTCAGATTGTGTAAGGAGTGCTATAGTAATATAATGTGAGTCACAAGGTGAAGTATAAGTCAACATTCTGCATTAAAAACCTGCCACACATCACCAGTAGCAGCATAACCTCATCTCATCACCACTGAGACACAGAGGCCGTATATTTACTGTGCTCTGAACAGTGCATCATTTAAAACTATAATAAAATCACCATACATAAATCTTGTTCTACATTTCCAAAAGTAGCATGTTTGATGCAAGCATCTTTCAGAGAAAGCTGAACTAAGAGTGACTGATCATGATCCTCACCTGTTACTGTGTTCTTGTTGACATGTGCCGCAGACAGCGTCTGGCTTCATCCTTTCAGGGGCTTCCTCGCTGTTTTGAGTGAATTTCCCCTGTTGTTCATCCTCTGCTGCAGCGACAGAAGTCTCACCTGCCCCCGCGGCTGTGAAGGAGCACTGCTCTCCTCCTTCTGATGTGATATCAGTGTCTTCTGACACATTCTCTTTGCTTTCGATCAGCCCTACATCCATACCTTCTGTGCCTTCTGCATCAGCGTCATTGTGCTTGAGATCCTGCAGCTTTCGAGCCACAGCCCGCTTCCGAATCTCTTGGAGGTTGAGATCGTCACTGTCTTCAGCTCGATCTGAAGGGATGCGCTCCTCACACGCAGGAGTGAGTGCGGGCACGCGTCCTCGCCCGCCTCGATCGCGTTTAGAGGCTCCAGGAGTACGGCTGCTCTTGTTAGCCTGTCTGCCTCGGGCCCGGGGCGGTCGGCCCCTGGGACGCTGGACCGGAGGGCTGCTGTCCACCGAGCTCACAGCCTCCAGGAACTCCCGCCTGGCGAGGGTGCTCCGGCGGAAGCCCCAGGACTTGGTCACCGCCACACCTTCGTCCATCTGACATGAAACACAACATCCTCTGTGAACCTCCACTGCACACGACCCAGTCAACAACTAGACCACACGAACATGTTCCAGCAGACTCCACACAGATCGGTATGTCACCGGAAGATGACTTGTTACGAACTTATAATATAAAATACTATCTTTAGTTCAGATTATAGTGAATGTAAGAGCATTACTGTTGTATAACACAAATGATACAAAAATAGTACAATTTAAAATGACAAAATTATTTATTCATTCATTTATACATATCTGCATTTAATTATTTCTACATTGGTGATTAAAAGAGGTTAAATTGAGCTTCAGCATTACATTGTTACTGAAGCAGAAGGTATAAAAGAATTAAACAAATATTTAAAAAAGAGTGAATGAAAGAAACGACGAACTTGATGAAGCAATGCACATTAATCTGTCTGCTACGGTCATATCACTTCTCAACATTTGCTGATAAATCCACGACACGATGCCTTAAAGGCATTCAAACACTATAAAATACTGTTAGCCTTCGTCCCAGGCTGCAAGATGAACTCTTGCGTGTCAGAGGCGCATTTCTCGTTTATCTGATGCTAAAAGACACCGAGTCGTGAATTGCTGTCAAGCTGCGAAAGTAGCCGATCGAAACAGCTCTGGTTTAGACTATTAAAATGATCGCTAGACTTCAACACAACAGACGCTTTGTGATTAAACAAGTGCCGAGCACACACTCACCCTGTCCCGCAGACTCTCTCCGCGTTTACATGCGCGCTCTGATTCACGTCAGCGAACTTATCGACGGTTATTAACGTCTAATGCTCTCAAACAAACAAACAAACAAACGCGGAGTGTTTCCTCCATTTTGTTCGTGAGAGGGGCGTGACGCAGACGGCGACAGTACGCCACGCTACGCGTCACCGGAAACGAACAGCGCTGCTGGCGGCCCGGATGACAAACAGCAGCTGCGTCTCAGTCCATTTGTACGCAGGTATTGCTTCTGTTACCTACAATATCTGCATCTACAACACAAATGTGCGTGTGTCTGTAAGCCTGTTAATTGCTTTTAGCGCCACAGCTCTGTTTAGCACCTGCTTGGAAGGTTCTCCAGGGCCCAGTTTTTCGAAACATGGATCAAACTGGTCCGGACTTGGAAGTCCCATGATTGACAGATCTTTTTAACCCTCCTCTTATCAATCAATCATTCAATGTTTAACGTATGTAAAAAATATAATTGTCTTTTGTTTTGTTTTTTGCTTCAGATTGAGTGACTTTTCCTAAATTAATGGGGAAAACTTGGTAAACATAAAATGAACATGATATTATTTTTTAAATGCCCTGTACACATTTTGTTACATTGGTGTTCCTTGGTCTTTTAGATGAATAAAACATAAGAAATATAAAAAAAATTACACACATTTGTACTGGGTGATATTGAGGTGACTTTAACATGCTATGATTTTATAATATGCACTATAATTTTATATGTTAAGTATGATAAAAAATAAAATAAAAAACACTTGCGCAACCATACCTGTAGTGTGGCGAGAACCACTGACAGAAAAAACTAACTGAAACTAACCTTTTAGCAAAAAAATAAATCATATTTTGGCGGTTAAATTCATTCAGAGGATTAAAGGTGTTAGCGGATTTTAGGGTAATAGGTTAAAGGAACATTGGCTGTGATCACTGTTATCAAAGCCTGTTTACTTCGCAAGCCTTAAAAGGACCCAACAGTGCAGCCTGCTGGCTCAGCAGAAGACTAGGCAAAATACCAGAGGCCACAATAGTCAATTGTAAGAAACAGAAACACTGCAAAACAACAAAAAAATGTAAGTTTGTAATGTTATATAACAAAAACAATACTATCAAAAATGTACAGAACAGCCACCAATGTTCTTACATAATGAAGGACAAACTGGACATGCGATTAGAGATGCAATTGTGAGGAATTACTTTTGCTATTAAAGGACTAAAGGATCTGTTGTGGTCATTGTCATTAATATACTGTGGAATTATAGACCTATGAACAACAGTGACATGTATTTGATATATGTGATAGCTTTGATATTATTTTGTTGTTTTTGTTTATTATATGGGTAAAATCGGTCAATCAGCAACCTATCAGAGGAAACAAGAGAATTTTCCCTTTGTGGCTTACAGTGCAAAGGTTATTAGCATGAACTTTTGAGACTGTCAGTGTCCCAAATTTCACAACTTTCTATGGGCTGCTATAGACTTTCAGCAGAAGAAGAAGAAGAAGAAGCAGAATAATAAGGCTAACAAAACAATAGGTGCTTGGCCCCTAAAGATATATAATGAGTAATCATCTGCTGGCATCTAGTGGTCATCATGAGAATATCATGTCATTCCTTTCAGTATATTTGTTTGTTTTTTTACCAGGTGGCAGAAATCTTTGACTTAAGAATATAGCAAATTTCCCTTGAATTATATCTGGAGGTAAAACAATTAAAGATAATTTTACACACAGTGTTCTAATGCACAAGGAATCATTTTGTGGCAAATGAAAAATAAAAAAAAAAATATAGTAATCTCCTCTAAAAAGTGAGCAAGATTACATGTATATCTTTCTCCTCCCTGCAGACCTGTTAACACCAACTGTGATAGAGCTACGAGAAGCCATAAATAAACCACAGTGCCAGCAGACTCGTGGGCTTATGCCTGGTCACCAGCCTAGTGGATGGATGGCACCATCTCTCAACAAGGACATACACAAGCCTGATGATAAAGACACCACCTTGTGAAAAGTATTCTTCCCTTTCTAATTCCGATACCTTCTGTTTCTAATTCGGATACTTTCAGGTGGTATGTGTAGTACACAATTGTGCTGGTCATTGTGTTTATGTGAATGACACTTTACACATTTGTAATTATTAATCTGCAACTTCGAATTCAGAACACAGGTGTTCTGAGCATTGTCTGTGTGTGCAAATCAATAGATGCAGCTTTTCACATCAGAGCAGCTTACAAATACAAATATTAATTTTACGAGTTCTCACATTCAAATTCGCAAGCTCTCGAGTTTTGCTACTGTTTTATCTTCATAGAGATGTTTCTTGAGCATATTAGAGTGATTTCTGAAGGATTGTGTGACACTAAAGATTGGAGTAATAATACACCAGCTTTTCCAACAATAAAATGCATTTTAAATATATTTATTTTAATCGGTAAAAAAAATTCAGATTGTTTCCATTTGGGCTGTATTTTGGATCAAATACATGTAGCGTTGTTGAGCAGAAGAGAATGCGAATTGCAAGCGCAAGTAGAAAGTCCTCTAATAATAATAATCCTTTAGAATAATATTCTTAGGACAACTCTGGCCTGAAAGCGTCGCGTCTAGGAGCGCAGCGGTTATAGCTCCTCCGGTCCGGCGGGGGGCGGTGCTCGTGTGTGAGAGCGGCGGGGATCGCGGAGACTGCGCCGGCTGAGTTAGGAAACGTGGCCTTAAGAGAAATTCCAGCTCAGCTCAATGAGAAGCGCACTCAGCTGTCATTCTCAGTGGATCTGTATTTGAGGTTCTCCGTGTTTAAAGGCGTGGGGACATGGCTGACGTGGAGCAGAATGCAGCGGTGCCGGACGCAGCCGGTAACGGGTCGGATGCGGTGAACGGAACCGCGGGTCGGTTCGTGTCCAGCGCCGAGGGCACCGCGCTGGCATACGGCAGCCTGCTGTTCATGGCCCTGCTGCCCATTTTCTTCGGAGCGCTCCGGTCCGTGGGCTGCTCCAAAGGCAAGGTAACGTTAACCGCGTGCAGTCAGCGCGGAAGAGCGCGAGCGCTTGGAGAAGCCTGACCTGCTGCCGCTCATTGATTTGGCATTGAGATGCTGGCCTGTCATGGTGCCATATGTCACCTGATACATGACCTGTTTACATTAATAGCTGCATTCATTGAAGTGTTTTATGTATGTTCATCAGTGTAATTCAAAACAGTTGATTTCAGGTTCTTCTGAATAGACACAAGTTTTAAAATATTTCTTTCTTCTGCCACGCGCAAAAGTTACAGCTTGTTTGCAGTTTAAGCATATATTACATTACAAGACAGGTGAGAACCGTGTTTGATGCACGGGCCTCCTGCTCCCTTAATGACATCAGTCCAGGCTTTGAAATAGGGTCTTCCTGGTTTAACCCATCCTCCGATCTAGTCCTCTCCTAAAGGAAAGGCAAACTCGACTAACGTTAGTGATGGAAATATTACACTTCATGGATAAATGTTTATGGCTCAAAATGCTTTAGAAAGATCTACAAAAGAAAAAAATCCCAAATGTGGAAAGTTTGCTCTCATGTAACCTGGGTAGTGAAGATATCCCAATCTGATCTTAGATGTGACAAGCTGTGTTCTTGATTTCTAAGAGCTGAGAGGGTTCAGAAGCCCGTGGGTTTGTTACGTTGAACACCAGACTCGCAGCTAATACTTGTTCCTGTTTTTCTTACACTTATTCAGATCAAGATGAAGCTAGTAGAATGTGGTTTAACATTTTCACTGGCCCTAACAAAACAATCCAATCCATCTCTATTATAATAAATAAGCTTGTATAACAACAATATTTTAGATACCAAATACATTTTTACTATTCTGTTTAAATTTTGATACAACAACAACAAAAATCATTACAACAAATCTTTACTGATAAACACTACAGATTGACTCTAAAAGATGTCCCAGTGTTATTTCTGTAGTAATGTTTGCTGAACTGTGAGGGGTGTACTCTGTGTGTGGCACAAATAAACATAGGCCCAGAGCACAAATATAGAAATGAAGTGATGCTTCAGGGTTTGTAGATTAGACTAATATTTTAATATTAGGCTAAATAACATTTGCATATTCTTCACATAATTAGATTTTTCATAGTCGTTAAAAATTAGAGGCAGCCACTGCATTTTAATCATATCAGTTTAGATTTAAAGAAATGGCAAGGTTTATTTATATTGTATAACTTCGAAATCTGAAGCAAAAACACAGGCTTGTGACATTCTGCTACGTAAAGCATCGTGATGCATGACAGCAGGCGGCTGAATGACAGACTACTTCATTATAGAGAGAAAAGGCCGGTTCCCCTCAGACACGTTCATATACAGTTCTATACTTGGATTTTCTGTCTGGATGTGGCACATTGTGTGAGCGGTGATCTGCAGTGCAGCTTGTGTGCGAGCGCAGGACAGAGATAGATGCATGCAGAACACAGAGCGTTTTTAATGAACACATGCAAGTGATTAAAACAATGCGACAATGCTGCGTTGGCCAGATCTGTCCACGAATGTCTTTCAAGCAGGTCCTGTGCAGTCGGGCGGTGCTTATTGTCGAGCCCAGTCTGCTTAAAGCAGGGCTGTCCAGCAAAGTGTAGCTCCAACTTGCCTCAACACACCTGCGTTGTTTTTAACGTGACTAGTAGAGCTGCACGATTCTGGATCAAATGAAAATCAGTTTTTTTTTTTCACAATTCTGGAGAACTATTTTTATCTGACAGATTTACCCCTGAACATTAGGTTATCAAACAGCAGTCAAATAATACACGATACTCTCTGTATTTTAATTTCTAAAGAAATGATATGAAAAATAATGTAAAAGAAAAAAAATCACCTTTACACAATTAGAAATGAAACACAATTATATAAAGATTAGTAATTTAAATTGATGTGACTACCGATGTGAGACTAATGATATATAACGCAGCTGGTGCATTAGTCTAGTGACACCAGAGGCCGATCTGAACGAACCCAAACAAATGTATTGATTTGACAGAATAACACACAACAGATGAAGGTGTTCTAGCCTGCTCTCCCGTCCGGGACACAGAACCCAACCACAGTGAACTACACAACCAAAGTTATCTCTGTCTTTTGTTGCGGTCTCTGGACGAGTGTGTGGAGCTGGTTTGGGTGCGTTGACTAACCTCGTGCACTCAGGTGCTCCTGTAGAGCGCTCCAGATTCACTGACAGAGGCTCATGCACGCACGTTCAAACGTGTGTATAAATACAGACGCAATCATTAGTGTTTGTGTGTATTGTGACCATGAGCGTGTTCCTGTGTCTCCGTCAGAATGCTTCAGATATGCCCGAGACCATCACAAGCAGAGATGCGGCTCGATTCCCCATCATCGCCAGCTGCACTCTCTTTGGCCTGTATCTCTTCTTCAAGGTGACTTTGTGTGTGTGTGTGTGTTCAGTTATAGTTACACTGTTATAAATGGTCTAATTCTTGTGTTGAAGGTGTGACAGTGTGGGCTTCTCCCCGCTGTGTTTAACTTCAGATGTTGCTTTGATTTGTACCGTTTGGAGCGCAGTGCTGTTAGATGTACGAAGCTCTTTGTTTGTGATTGTTTGTCCTGAAGCAGCCGATCTCAATGCACGCACATTTTCAAATGCTTTTATACAAAAAGGTGTTATGCATATTGTTATTAAGTGTCATTCACTCAGTTATGACTTATTTTATACAAAGATGACATTGTTTTTCATAAAATTATATACAACATATTATTACAGTTATTTATAATGTGTTATGCATTCATTATAATGCCTTAAGAATGCTCTTATAATATATTTTAAATGTTGCTGTGTATGGTAATGATTTTGTGTTTTTGTTTTTTTAACTTCTAGATTTTCTCGCAAGAGTACATCAACTTGCTGCTGTCCATGTATTTCTTCGTGCTGGGGATATTAGCGCTGTCTCACACAATGAGGTATAGACACGTGTGGATCTCCTGAAGTTGAGTTGTGTAACAGTTTAATGTGACTTGAGTTAGGTGTCTCACTTGGTTTTGCTGTCCCAGTCCCTTTATGTGCAGAGTTTTCCCTGCTAACTTGTCAAATAAGCAGTACCAGCTGCTGTTCACCCAGGGCTCTGGAGAAAACAAAGAGGGTGAGAAGTGTTCAGACATTTACCAAACAACACTTGTGTGTACGGTGGTTTAAAAACTCTTTCACCTGTTATGTTCCACAGAAATCGTCAACTATGAGTTCGACACCAAGGATCTGATATGCCTGGCAATCAGCAGTGTGGTAGGCGTCTGGTACGTCCTCAAAAAGGTAGAGTAGATCTGTTCTCTTTAGATTTAGACCTGGGGCTCGTTCTTCGTACCTCGCTAACTCAGTTAGCTGGATTTGTCCTGATCTTGGATCGTTCGGTTCTTCGACGCTCATCCGGGACTTGCTGCTCGGGAGCAGGTGTCTTTCATGTAAACAGGATTTAGGCTGCGCTCCTGACAGGTTATGATTGGTTGAAATGATAAGGTCACACCTGATTGGTTAAAGAGCACTGACTCACGTGAGAAAAGTATCTTGCAAGAAAATGTAGAGATATATAGATGCATATATATAAGAATATGGATAAAATATCATGTCAAGGAAAAACATGTAACATGGGCAGCACTAACAGATTTAATTAGTTTGCAGCCCTCTCTCCTAGCTTCTGCAGCATTTGCTGTGTGTCTTTATTAAAGTTTGAAATGTACGACTGTTTTACTGCCACCAAAAAAACCAAACAAAAGAATCTAGAACTACGAGATTAAAGTTGTACTCTATCCAGAATAAAATCTTTATAGAATAAAGCGCACCTGGAGATATCTGGCAGTTTTACAGCGTAATACAAACAACATGTGTATTATAGCCTGAGCTGAAACAGCAGTGTAAGTCAATCATTTCATTCAAAAACACATTCATTTGAAAGCTGAGCTGTTTTACATAAAAAAAAACAAAGCAGAAGATTATTGTGATTGCTGGGTGTCTGACAGGCTATATATATATATATATAATACAGCTGATCTGATCCGTAACGAGACTGAACAACACATTACTGTAAGACACAATATAAAACAAGCTGAGACTTTGTTTAAAAACTACTAAAGGGGCTAATCTTATTGCTATTGTATGGCGCACTATAACCAATCCAATGGAAGACATGAAATATTATTTCCAAGCATATGTCCCCACGAATATTACCCTCGATATCTTTTCTGCTAATAATCCCACAGAAATGCCTTTGTATTTTATTAAAAATGAATAAATAAGAGAGCTACAGCTCATCCCAGTAAGAAGAAGCGGCCGCTTGGACACAACAATATTCAAATATGCCCAAATAATTTAATCTAAATTTGAATCTAGTTTTATTATTACATTGTTTTGGGAGATGGCACTAAACGCCGTCATAGTAATTCTCCAAAAGCCTCTAATAACAGCTCTTGCTCTGCTTGAGAAAAATAATTGAGCTCGCTCTTTTGCCATTTCAGCCAATCAAAGATGCTGTGATCAGTGTTCCTGATATCAATACATGTCCCCTTTCAAACAAACGCATGAACACGCAATAATCCTAGACAACTCAATCCAGCTAAACTAATCATCAACAGCAGGAGCGCTCGGAGAACCGGATTAGTGAGCTCATAGTTAGCGCGATGATATCATCTTATATGTCTCAATTCATCTGGGATGTATCAAGCGATGTGTGAAGAACGAGCCCCAGCATGCTGTAGAACTGCATTTGTTGCACACTAAATTGTCGAGGTAAACGTCATCATAGCTCGTGTAGTATAGACTCAGCCCCCAACACCACTCTGTGAAGAGATTAACAGTGATGTACTTCTTTATTGTGTGATAAGAGTCTTGCGTTAATGCAGCATGTTAATGCCAATAACAGCCCTCCACTATATATATATACACACATACACGTATAGTGTGTACGGAAACTATTCAGACCCCTTTACAGTTTTTCACTCTTATATTGCAGCCATTTGCTAAAATCATTTAAGATCTTTTTTTTTTCTTAATTAAAATATTTCTTTTATATTTCATATAAAATGATTAGGGTTGCCACGGTGAGGAAATATCTTCACCAGGTAATCGACGTGTGACAACACTGGTAATACTGCTTAGAGGATGACACGGGAGTGGATTTTCACTCCTGTCCCGTCCCACTCCCAGACCAAAGTTTAACAAACAATCCCGTCCCATCCTGCTCCTGTTTAAAATGACTCCCACTCCTGTACCGCTCCCATATTTATACAAAAAGATGGCTTCTGGGACGGCTGGGTGGTGTAGTTATTTTTTAATTGCGTTACTTTGTAGGCGTATTAAAAGGAAACTACAAAATGGTGCATGATTTACTTTTTTTTTTTTTTTCGCCTTTCCTATTGGTTGATTCCCGCTCCCGTCTGCTCCCGTTAACTATTTATCCTGTACCGTCCCAATCCCGTGATTAATAGCAAAGATGACTCCCATCCCACAGGAATCCCGTGACCCATGGGATTCCCGAAAAAATGTCAGCCTCTAATACCTGTATCCTCCTGGTGGAGGTGGTGTTTGAGTTTTGCGTCTTTATAAAGGTAAAAACACCCAAGGTAGATCTGAAGGGAGAATGTTTCTTTCTTTCGCTGCTGTGAGCTCACTGCCACACAGAAGAAGATCAGCAAAAGAGTCATATGCTTTTTGCTCAGAAGGCAAAAGCAGCTCATTTTATTTGACCAACAACAAAAACATCTTTTAATTGACTGCATATAAACACATTTCTTTGTGTATTTCCTGACAGCATTGGATAGCCAACAACCTGTTTGGTCTGGCCTTTGCCCTGAATGGAGTTGAGCTGCTCCACCTCAATAACGTCAGCACTGGATGCATCCTGCTGGGAGGTCTGTTCGTTTACGATGTGTTCTGGGTAAGTTAGGGGGATTTTACTACATTATACAATATTGTTAAGTCTCCTTAATATAGGGTCCACAACGTGTACTTTATTTTCTTGCTAGGTTTTTGGCACCAATGTGATGGTGACAGTTGCCAAGTCCTTCGAAGCCCCAATAAAGTGTGAGTTTACTCCTCCTCTCCATTGATCTCCAGAACTGAGGGTTGTTGCTGGTGTTGTTGGTAATGTCAGTACTACATGGTTGCCAATATTCCTCGTCATGCAGCTATAGGAGAACATGAGAGGGAGTAAATGATCACGCGGCGTATACCCACAGCATCCACATGTGCTTGCTGTTCTGTACGATTTCCTCTGCGTATGACTTATTGTGTTTAAATATTAAAAAAATTTGATCTTTTCATTTTGCATTAGAACCATCTACATTCTGCTCTGTAGTGTTGATGGATATTATTGTTTCAAAACCGTTTACCCTTGTGCTCTCTTCTTCTTGCCGTATCAATCAAGCCTTTTTCAATAGCAGGAAAAAACCCTTTCAGACATAAAGATTGGACAGATGTTATTTCCTACTTCAACACCTGCTTTATTAGATCTCATCAGTACATTCGAAAACATGTCTGGATATTAAATTGTTTTATTTCCATAGTGTTTACAAATTTAAAGATAAATAAATGTTTATTATTATTATGATGTTTTTTTGTGCAGTATAATAAAAACAATGTGCTTATAACATCATGGGTAGCTTTTTTAATCTTAAAAACATTTACTAATTGTATAGATTTAATTTTTTTATGTATGTAATGTATATAAAACCAATATAATTTTTAGGCCAGTCATACTGGAACAGTCAGAAAGTATAGGGACCCTGAAATTCACCTTTTCTGCTGAAAATGATTGCTCTTAATCTTAGTCTTCTGCACGTCTCAGTCACACATATTTGATTATTTCCTACTCTTTCTTGTTTTAGTGGTTTTTCCACAAGATTTGCTGGAGAGAGGTTTGGATGCCAGTAACTTTGCCATGTTGGGACTTGGGGACATTGTCATTCCAGGTAAATATATATGAAGATGATTTCTGGGACTCTGTCATGTTTAAGATAGCTACTAGTGCTGCACGATGCTTGCTAAAACATGAGTCACGTTTTTTGGTGTTTGTTGTGTTAATGGCCACAGCCACATCACCCTGCAGCCCAAGCCTGGTGCCCGCTGAAGCTAAGCAGGGCTGAGCCTGGTCAGTACCTGGATGGGAGACCTCCTGGGAAAACTAGGTTCTGTTAGTAGAGGTGTTAGAGAGGCCAGCAGGGGGTGCTCACCTTGTGGTCTGTGTGGGTCCTAATACCCCAGTATAGTACTATCTTTCAGATGAGACATTAAACTGAGGTCCTGACTCTCTGTGGTCATTAAAGATCCCATGACACTCGTCGTTTAACCCCGGTGTCCTGGCCAAAGTCCCACTGGCCCTATCATGGCCTCCCAATAATCCCCATCCATTGATTGGCTGTATCTCTCTCTCCTCTCCACCTGTAGCTGGTGTGGGGTGAGCATTGTCCTGTGGCAGCCGTCACATCATCTCCTTCAGGTGGATGCTGCACACTGGTGGTGGTTGAGGAGACACATGATTGTAAAGCGCTTTGGGTGTATGGCTATACACAGTAGAGCTCTATATAAGTGTGACATTCATTCATTCATTAATCGTCCACAGAAGTATAAACAAGGCTTTATGGGACTTCCGCACAGGATGCCGAATGCACAAGCCCTTGAAATGAATGTTTCATAGTGCATAGCTCATTCAGCATTATTTTTTAAATTTATTTTTCCTTTTTCTTAGATTAATGGTGCAGCCCTAATAGCTACAGTATGTACTATATGTACTGATAATGGCCTCATCTATAAAATGTTGCACAGAAATCATCCTAAATTTGGCTTTCAGATATGTTTGGGTGTAGAATGAATGTATGAACAGAAAACACTCTTTCAGATGTGAAGTGATGGTGTTGAACTAGGAGCAGCTGAATGGCCTTGTAAATGACTCTTAATTAATGTCATGACCACGTAAAAGATCACCAGTAATCATCCAAATCCATTAGTTTAGAACAGTCCACGCCGAAGACAGTTGTTATAAACACGAGGACTGGATTTCAGCAAATGCTCGCTCTAAGATCAGATCTGAGCCATAATGTTCAGTATTTAAAGTAAAAGCCTCTTCTAACTGAATCCAATCTCTTCTGTTCTTCAGGAATCTTCATTGCTCTGCTCCTGCGCTTTGATGTCAGGTAAAGACTGCTTTTTTTCATTTATTTTTATTTTTTTATGTGATTTTTGGGTGCTTGGATTTTAATTATAGCTGTTCTTTCATTTTTCTCTCTTAGTTTGAAGAAGAATACACGCACTTACTTTTACACCAGTTTCCTGGCTTACATTTTTGGCCTGGGTCTTACCATATTCGTTATGCACACTTTTAAACATGCTCAGGTAAAACCATGAGAATGAAACCACTATCGTGTTAGAAATGAAGCCAGGATAGCACTAAATGAGGCTATGTTTTGTTTCCCAGCCTGCTCTGCTCTACCTGGTCCCTGCTTGTGTTGGGTTTCCAGTGCTGCTAGCCCTTCTTAAAGGAGAACTGACGGAGATGTTCAGGTAACTCCCCTCCAGACACTGGATACGTTAAGAGATGATGTTCAGGGGACATATGCATGAGTTGTAGTTTGACGATGGGCTGCTTTGTTTCTACTGTTGCGTTTTCCCTACAGTGCACTCGATAGCGCTTGCGCTGTGCTCTTTAAAAACGTCCGTCATAACTTTCAGAGTGAAATGCCACAGACACTGGTCGAACAGAGCATTTCTAACAGGTATTTGTTGAGCACCGGTGTTCCTGTGCACACACTTGTGTAAGGTCCAGCCCTGGCTCAAAGAACGAATCCAGAGGCCTGGTCCAAAGTTTAATGCACGTTCTGTCTTTTACTTGTGCTTTTGAATTGATTAAAATTCAGTTTAAATTTAGATTCAGATTGGCGTTCAATCCGACTACAATTTCAAGTGATAGCTACATTTAGGCTATATGCATAATTGAGAGCTGATCACGGATAGGCTTGCTGCGATACGTCACTTAGCCACGTTTTTGTATAACAAAAATAATTTCGTTCGATAAGAGAACAGACAATTAAAACTGAACGTGACTGCTAAAGTGTAGAGCAGTGAGCAAAGCACAGATGAGCTCAGATTTCACACGTCACGTGAGGAGAGCTGACAGGAGTGAGCGCAGACAGACGGAGGATGAGGGAAGAGTTTTAAAATCAAATGCAAAAGCACCTGTTAAAATATTTAGGAATTTAAATGATCTTTTATTTGGTTTCACGCTTTTTGCTGGTTTTTGTTTTATTTAAACTGGATTTCTTTTTATTTATTTTTTTTATTTTACATGTTGATGTATGGCCTCCGTGCCTCCTTATTTTTTTACTCATTTTGCTAATAAATGCCTCTGGTCTTAAACCTTTAATCAGCTGATGAACAGCCTTTTCAGTTTAAATTTTGTTCAGTTAAATTTTTAAACCTGTCATTTTAATTTGAATAAAAATTTATAATTTTTGTTAAAGTTTACACATTAAATTTACTGAAATGTACAAGCCACAGAATGACTTTTTACCGTGCATGTCAGAAGGGAAGACAAATCTGCCGCCATAGTTTCTTGACACCATTCACAGACGCGTCATCACGTGAACATCTAAATACACAAAATGAGAGTAATGTAATGCATTGCAACTGTAAATTAGAGATAATTAAGTCCGATGATTATAATTTAGTGTTATAGGTCTTTATTCATTATAAATATTATTATTATTTGCAGATTATTTTGCAGATAAATTACAAATTATGCAGGATCTCAAATTAAAAAAAAAAAAAAAACTTTATTTTCTTTACAAAAATATTTATTCTTTATATTTCTTTATTTTGCTTTATTAAGCAATTGTGGAATTGTTTAATGAAAGTCAATGGGACTCACTGCTACTAGAGTCTAAAACATACACAGACAAAACCAAATTAAACCCTGAAGAAATTGACATTACCCGCCAACGTGCTGTAGCCTAGTAGATGGAAGTGTACATCACTCATTGTTTGTACCATCATGCACTGGCTGTTGTTACTAAATAGTTATATAATTCCTGTGAAGGGGAAGAGTGTTGTTAACAATGTCCTGTTACACATTTGTACTTGCATATACCATTTTGAGGGTTGTTATGTGTGTGGTTACACCGATACGCAGTAGATGTGTGTAACCAGTGTAAATATACATTGATGCATAGTAAGTACATTACACTCAAAAAAATGACTCCTTAAACTTAATTCAATTATGGACAGTGGTTCCACACAACTGTTTTAACATGAGTGTAATTTATTTATTTTTTTTATCTTTGCAAACTCTTTACATTGCGTGAAAACAATGAGGAAGAATCTATATGAAATTGTAAAGTCCAACCAACTCAATTTACTCCCTTCCCTGTAACCTAAACCAGTTAAGTTTTGTGGACACGTTTTGGTTTATTAAAAGTCAAATGTGTTTCAATTTCTCAACCTAAGGAGATTAGTTTCAAACAACTCAATTAAATTATGTACAGTGATTCCATCCAAATTGTTACCTTATAGACAATGGCTGACTAGAGACCGTCTCTGCATTTGTTCTTCAATTTAATAATGTTCAGTGCTTTGCTACAATCTGTGTTGTTAAAAGAGCTCTAGTAATAAAAGTGATTGATTGATTGATAGTTACTAGGGAAGTAACAGTATTGTAAATACCGTCATACAGCAATACCAATGTATTTCGATACTACACATGACTCGATAAAATGATATCTTCTCGTCGATAACGATGTCTTCTGAGAAAAGTTTGTTTAGGCGAGTGTAGCGAATTGGAGGTAGCGGGAACTACAATTCCCATCAGCCCCAGGGGTGGCCATTATTCTTTGCGGTCTGTTGTTGCTGCAGATCAGTGTTGCTAAATTAGAGACTTTTAAATAGATCTTTGCAGAGCAATAAATATTTCCAATCAAATCAATTACAGCTGAATTGTTTTTACTACCTGTAGTTTGTTAAATAACAACAGAAGATCACATGGTGATATATTACTGCTGTATTCATTCTGTTTTTCTGACGACAGAAACCATTAAATATATCGGTGAGAACAGTTATATTGAGAATCAGGCTGCATTGAATAACATTGTGACCCCACAGAAGCAAGATAACATGATGCACTGACGTAACGAATATGCAAAATGATATATGATGTCATCTAGCGACAGGTTAAATCAGATGTGTGTAAGGTTTAATCTTTTTTTGTTATAAAATAATTCAAGTTCCTGTTTCAAAGTTTACAGATGGATGGCTAATTTCTAAAATTAAAAATACTCGCCAAAAAGTCAAGATTTAAGAAAGTCAAGATATTAAGAAACATTTCATTGTAAAACAGTACCAGGCCAGGAATGCGTTTCCCAAAAGCATTGTAAGCTTAAGCACATTGTAGCCCTATGGAAACCAATGGAGCTACAATCAACTTGAGCTTACAAGGCTTTTGGGAAAAGTAACTTTAATCAGCTCAGAAAAACCTACTGTCTTGCGAAGTTTAGCAATATTTAAATGTATAGTTTAACCAAAAATAAACTGCTGTCATTAATTACTCGCCTTTATGTCGTTCCAAACTCACAAGACCTTCACTCATCTCTAGAACACAAATTAAATATTGTTTATCTCTCTAACCCTGCAATAACAGCAACACAACTGAAATGTAGTAGACATGAGTAAAACAGGCCATGTGACATGGTTCAACCACAATTTATATACTTTGTGTGCAAAGAATATTAAAAAAAACTTTATTCATCAATAGAAACTAATAAAAAAAGGAAAACAAAAAGAGCAAAAGCATGTATCAAGTATACAGAACATACAGTATACAGTATATGAAGCTTTTTCACGATGCCTCTATTTATTACTAAATAAAATTCAAATCAACTGGTATGCACACATACACATAAAAATATGAGAACGAGAAAAAGATAAAAGGAAAATCTTCGAAAATGTTAAAGAAATAAATGTCAGTTCGCGGGAGACCCCTTTCTACGTGTGTTCTTGAATTAGGGTTCTTACCTGCCTACCGAGAAAAACACAGGTGGGACTTCTGATCAGCTGCTTCCTTCGCTCAATTCCTATTAATTAATCAAAATGTGAACTAATAAATAAATAAATCCTCTACCCGGAGCTGAAATCAAGGATCAAAAAACAAACAAACAAAAAGAAACCGAAAGAGAGAGCGCCACAGACGCCACGTGACCTTTCTCTCCGGAAACCTTGATGACGTCCTGACACGCGAAACAGGGATTCCCCCGTCGACACCACCTATGGGCTCCGAATATAAGCGTCAGACAAGACACACAACACTGACTAGACGCCTCGTCTTGTGTTGAAATCATTATATCCGATTTATTTATTTTTTTTTTTTTTACGATAGTTTGACTATTAATAATTAACTTAAACGTTATCACTTTCAATTTTACTTATTTTACACAATTCAGTGTTGCTTTAACAAAAAATACCTGCTTACAATAATGTAGGCCCAGGGCTGGCATCATCCTATTTTGAATCGTCACAATTTTATAAATTCAGCTTGAATCCAAACTCAATAGAGGGATGTTTTCCTGTCACTTTTCTCCATAACTTCTGTTGGTTCTGTGTAGGCAGTAGACGGGTTGTTTCCTTCTGCTTTACAGAACGTTTCCTCTCTGTGCTTTGTTCTTCAAGTTACCATCTTTTTCTTGTCCTCTTTCTTTCTTTCCTTCCTCCCTCACTCTATCATATCCCTTCTCTGGCATGCAGCTATGAGTCGTCAGACGAGGTTTTGCCCCACACGCCGCGGCTCACTCATTTCCCCACTGTGTCTGGCTCTCCAGCTAGTCTTGCTGACTCCATGCAGAGTTTTGGCCTGTCGACCCCCCACCGCCGTCGGCACACACCCTCCGACATGTAACAGCTGAATTCTGCTTTTCCTTACTGTCTGCTCCCGTCTGTGCAGGTATCGGCCGTGATAATGGCGCTCCACCCTCACACAATTCAGGGTCATTGAAAGTACCTCCACATGTTTCTTTCTGTTATCCTGCTCTTCTGGTGTCATGCACTGCCTCCTTCAGTGATTTTGGCCGTTGACTGATCACAAGCTTTTTGATTTCGAGTAATATAGTTTCATCGCTTTTTATAAGCATGTTTGCTGAATATGACCTATCAGCTTATGTCTGTTTGATTCTTGCCCTGCCTTTCCTCGTTATCCGCGTACGTCTGTCACTCAAATGCACTTCAGCAGACATTGATTCATATGCAATGTAGGGACAGAGCAGCTCAGCAACGTGTACTGCTTATGCATGTGTATTAATGCTGATTGTCTCCCAATCATGCTTGACCTGTTGCTTGTGTCTCCTGCAGATATGAAGAGTCTTCGCCAGAGGAGGCAGCATTGAAAGAGGAAATGACAGAATCTGATAAAGACAAATAAAGCAGGTTGAGCCCTTAGTCGTGTTCTACATTTCTTTTGTCCTCGTGATGTTGGTCATGTTGGGAGTCTGCTCATGGCAGTCACACGCTCTGTACTTTTGAACTTTATTTTAATGATGTACAACAGCTTGCTCAGTGCCTGTGTATTCTCTGTGTTCCTTTCGTTCAATACATTGCCTTCAACATTTAAAAAAAAAAATATATATATTTGCTTTCAAGGTTTTTTTTTTTTTTTAATAATATCATTGTACAGTATTTGAACAGGTAGACGTTAGGCTTTCTGAATGTAATGTGTCAGATTGCTATACAGATTTATTAAAAATCTGATATCACAAGTCCGGTACCTATTCCTGTGTTGCTGATTTCTGTTATTGCTTTTGCTCTAGGATCTCAGAACATAAGTCATTGTCTATCTTCTATTACACGAAAGGACAAAATCATTCGGGATTGAAAAATATTTAGTTTATACAAGTGTAAACCAAAGTGGGACCAAATATCTCCCTGTTACGTGAAGCTAGTGTTTACATGTGAGGTTTTTCTGTATGTAGTTGAAGGGATCCGAGTTAAGTTTTCTATGCCATATTGTGTCCTGATCATATTTGTTTGTACACCTCATGCTTTGCTTGGTTAGCATCATTTTACAGTCTCTTGTGTAAGCTTTATCTCAATGTCAAAGTTTAAGCTTACGCAAGGAGAATTTCTTTCTCAGTTTAACTTTTTATTTGCATTAAACTGTGGTGTTTACCACTGTAGAAAAACATGTAACCAGTGTGTGTTTGACTATATTTCATACTGAAAAATCAGTAATGGTCATAACTTCACATGTTTATTATGTGTATTATATATTCTACATTTTGTAGGCCATCGTGCAAGTATGAACAACATGCATAACATAAAATGAATTTTTAAAAGGTATACCTCGTTAGAAAACCAGAATAGGGTTTCACTTTATTTTGATGGTCTCTTTAACGTATTCTGTTGATTATAAGTAAAATTGCACCTACATATCTATAAACTCTCAATAGAGTGCTAGCAGAGTATTAGTAGACTGGTAGGGTTAGGGTTAGAAAAGGTTGATATGTACTTGCAAAGTTACTTATAGTCAGTAGAGCGTCTTTTGGGAGACCATTACAATAAAGAGTTAGCAGATATTACAGTTTTTTACAATCGCTATGACAGTTCCCTTTCAACATTTCACTTGTACTGCGTCTGATAAGACGCTATGGGGAAACTCCTTTTTCCCTTTAATTGAAGCCTATTCTAATCACGCAGTGAAACTGCACTGTCATTGGCCGCTATGGGGGGACTTATTTGAACCAATGCCCGCGAACAGCGGGCTAATGCCATCGATCACGCCATATGACCTGACACCGCTGAGCCAATGGTGGCGTGACCCGCGTCTATTTGAGAGCAGGGAATGCCAGCCATATTCAGATCATTCTCCTTCAGCGACGGATTCTTTGCTGTCCCTGACTGGAAGCCTTCCTCTGTCGTCTGCAGCTGATTTCCCCCTGCCGCCGCCTGGCTTGACTTCAGAGAGATTCTTTAAAGGAGCAAATTTCTTCATAGATTTCTTCATCTCATAGTGGCTGCTCGAACTCAAGTGGGGAGGCGTGTAAGCGAGCTGCACAGCCCCAACCCTCCTGCGTTCTAGCGAGGAATTGCCCGAAACAATATCAGACATTGTTTTAGGGGCAGTCGTGGCCTAATGGATCGAGAGTCGGACCTATAACCCAAAGGTCGTGGGTCCGGCAGGGATTGTGGGTGGGGGGAGTGAATAACCAGCGCTCTCTCCACCTTCAATACCACGACTGAGGTGAGACCCTTGAGCAAGGCACCGTTCCCCCAACTGCTCCCCGGCAATGGCTGCCCACTGCTCTGGTTGTGTGTTCACGGTGTGTGACTGTTCTAACAACTCAGCATGCCTGGTCGCCGCGGCTCATCTGTTGTCTGCCTTGGACTCTCTCACGCAGAAACCACCCTCGCTGGATCCGACTGCATGTTTTGTGAGTATAAACATGGCTACTCTGCCCCTCGCGATCCCCCGAGCACAGCGCTCCGGGTTGGGTGACGTCACGCCGGCGCAGTCCCTGCGTGCTTCACCGCCTCGAGACAGAGAGCTTTCTCCTGCCTTTACCTCTCCGTTTGCTCTGCCGGTTTTTGTAGGAGTAAATAAGCCCCTCGAGCAGCTTATTCTCCTTGACTTCTGAGCAAAGTATGAACAGTTAAGCAGTTGATCGCATGCCAGCTTAAGCTTGTTTTTTATCTGTTTTACGTTGAGAGACAAAAAGGCGCAGTCTAGCGCGTTCGCTCATTGACTCCCTCAAGCTCTCATTCTCTCCGCCCAGACGAGAGCTGAATATGTGCTGTTGAGATTGAGTATTTGAGTAAATTATGCACAGTGTGTGTGTTTCATTTATGCAGGCAGACATCCGCCTCCTCAGTGTGTGTTTCAGATAAAGATTCGTGCTCCTCATCATGGGCTGCGCGTTTCCTTATAAGCGCTCGGGAAAAAGGGCCATGAGCCAACAGTCTGCCTCACAGTATAGCTGCGCGTTCTCACTGACTCTCTCGAGCTCTCATTTCTTCCATTTTAAGGCGAGAAATGAATTTGCGATCGAGATGGAGTATGTTTAAGTAAATTATTCAGACACAATCAGCCTCATCAGTATGTATTTCTGAAGATTAGTGCGCCTGGTTGCATCTGCACTATCTTTACAAGGCTGCTCACAGTCTAGACGCGTGTTTTCGCTGATACTCTCACACTCTCACGCTCTCATTTCCTCCCTACCAAGGCCAGAAATGAATTTGCGATTGAATTGGAGTATGTTTGAGCTAATTATTCAGACACAATCAGTGTGTGCTTCTTGAGGATTAGTGCACCTAGTTTCAGCTGCACTATCTTTAAAAGGCTGCCTTACAGTTTATTCGTGCACGTTCGCTGACTCTCACCAGCTGCTCTCCTTTCAGCATCTTCTGCCTCGCGGAGCTCCTGGTACGGTAAAGAATCTAAATGCTGCATTAGCAAGGTCTGTAAAAGCGCCCTTGCAGCACCATACAAATCAAGCAAAGAGCAGTTTCACACTGGGGCGCCATTCCCGGGGTATCAAAATGGGTTTTTGGGATAAGAGAAAACGGCTACTGCTTTCAGTTTGCCAAAAACCGAAGCCCTTCAGCAAAATCCTTTATACTTCAGTCGCGAGCCCCGCCGCTCAGGTGCTGCGAGCCGAAGTCAATACGCTACTGTAAACAGGGGTGATTCAAATTGTTCCCCCCTCAGACAGAAAAAAGGGCGTTACAGCTGGTTTTTTTCTAGTCTCAAAGCGAGACGGCGGGTTAAGGCCCATTCTAGACTTAAGAATTTTGAATCGCACTCTTCTCAAACGGCGCTTCAAAATGTTAACTCTCAGGAAAATCCTCTCGCAAATCCAGCCAGGAGACTGGCTGTTTTCGCTGACCTGAAAGATGCTTACTTTCACATTCAGATTTCTCCCCATCACAGGCCATTCTTAAAAAT